>PVKN010039730.1:0-10839 GCA_004027915.1 Capromys pilorides
AATGGTTATTAATAGCTCCTTTCATAGTGATAACTAAGTAGAAGTACAGGAAAGTGATGTAAGTACAGATAAGGCGGACTCCAAAAGGCAACTCCCAGGCATAGGGGAAGCCGAAGGACAGAGATAGCAGCCACCTCCCTCTGAGGAAATGACAAGATGTTGGAAAAAGAAAAGGATGAGGTCACAGGAAAGCCTGGGAGGAGGAGATATCTGCATAGGATGTGGAAACAACGAGCTACAGCCCTCCCAGGGCTGAGGACAGGGCGCCCCGCCCCACAGGCTGAGAAGCCAAGTACGTTCCCTAGATCCCGGCAGGATGTGTCTTTGGCAACTGAAAATCGCTCTTTGAAAAGACAGTTCAAATTAGGGTTCTGCCATCACACATAGCCTTTGTGTCGATCAGGAACTGACTCTTCTTCCAGGCCCCAGCAGCCCTAGAGCAGGGCACAGGACATGGGGGCACGTTGGATGGTGTGCTGGCTTTCTGTTGCTATGACAAAATACCTGACAAAAACTACCTGAAAGGAGGAAAGATTTACTGGGCCAGTGCTTTCAGCACATGGTCACCTGGAAGACTCGCTGGGGGTGCCTGAGGTCAGAACGGCACAGTGATGAAAGCCAGGGAACACAGCAGAAGGGGAAGATGAGAGGGAAGGATCGAGACAGGAAGGGGCTGAGCGCACCATGTGCCTTTCAACTGCAGTGACTTCCTTCCTTCAACGAGGTCATCCTCTAAGGTTCCTATCAGCTCTCAATAGATGCATTAATCCAATGATGAGCTCAAAGTCCTCATGAGGGAATCACTTCCCCAAGCCTGCGCCTCTGAATACTGCTGCAATAGAAACCAAATCTTCAACACACAAGTGCTGGGGGTACATTTTCGGTTCAAAGCAAAACACTTGGCTTAAGCTGCTACTCTGCTCCTTGGCTGGGAACCTTTAAATAGAACTATATAGGTACAACCTTGAAAAGGGCCTGTCTGATATGATCAGTGACACCACTAAGCAGGAACAGCATGAGAGAATGTATACAGGACGATAGTGGAAAAGCATAGCAAGCAGTCCAGCTTGCAGCAGTAGGGTTAAGCTGATAACGGGAGTACAATATTATGTGTCTTCAGTATCAAGTAGAGGAGTTTGGAGATAAAGCTGAAAGGGCCGAATGTTAGGCAAAGGGAGCAATAAAACGTAAAAACTTTGCCAAGTGTTAGGCAGGAGTGTGACTGAGAAGGGAGCAACGTTAAGTTCAAACAACCCCAGACAAAGGCACTAGAGGCCATGCAGTCTAGATGCTTATAGTTAGCTGGGAGTGGTAACACGCATGCTTGGATTCCTAGCACTCAGGATGCTGAGGCGAAATGGATCATAAGTTTGAGGCCAGCCAGAGCTACATAGTAAGACTGTTTCGAAAAACAACCCAAAAATCCAAAAACAAAACAAAAGGAAGAGTATGCTTAAAATTGCTCACAATAGCACTAATCACGCCCCCCAGAAACCTCATTGGCTACCACACTGCCACTGCACAAAGCTAATTGCTCACAATATGGCCAACCCGTGAAGAGCAACTTGGTAAATCCATTGAAAGAGTAGTTGGTAAAACCCATTTATCATCACAAAAGTTATCCTTTCGCTCATAATGCTATTTCTGGGAATCTATCTTGAATGATTTAAGTAGAGATAAGCAATACTTAGGTATAAAGCAACAATCAGTACACAAAAGCAAGGGACTTTGCTCTCAACAATGATAACCTTACGTCTATCATACTGCCTATTAAAAGGAAGGGCCAGATTTTAGAAGTCTATTCCCAAGAGAAGCTGCAGCTAATGAAATAAACCCTCAGATGAGAGGGAAGGGCAGTTACTAAGAATTCATGCAGAAAAAGAATCAAGATAGATCAGATAGGTAGCTGGTCATGGTGACACACACCTGCAATCCCAGCACTCCGGAGGCTGAGGAAGAGGATCAAGGAGTTTCAAGGCTAGACAGGGCTACATAAGCAAGTTCAAGGTTAACCTGGACTACATAAGTGAGTAGTCTCAAAACAAACACAACACAAAACAAAAAAAGATGTATCATGTGCAGGTACAAATTCCCTATGATTAATGTGATCATTATATATACCTAAAATGTACCAATAAACTTAATAAAAATAAAGAATGCACACAGAGCCAGGTGTGGTGGCATATACTGGTAATCCAGCTACTGAGGGGCGGGAAGACAGCACATCTGAAGCCAATTTGGGGAACCTAGTGTGACTCTCAAAAAAATAAACACAGCTGAGCATGCAGTTCAGCCCTCGCTGGTTCAATCCTTGCTGGAGGCTGGGGCTGAGCACTCGGAAACGTCTATTAACTTCTTCAGAGAGGGTGACTACGAAGATTGGAAGGGAAAGGAAGAAGACGGAGGGCTTGTTAGGGCTTCGTTCAGTGACAGTGTCAGCAGAGTAAAAAGGAGCAGTTAAGCCTGGGATTTGTGTAGAATCTCGAACTCGGCCTGAGAACATTTCTTGAAAAGAGGGCCGGCGAGATGGTTCAGTGGTCTAAAGCGCCTGCGTAGGAAGGCTCAGGCAACTGCAGGGACTGCGGTTCGATCCCCGGCACCACATGCTGCGCCAGCGCCACCACCAGGGCAGGCTGAGCCAGCCACAAAATAAATAAAGAAAGAAACAAACAAACACAACAAGCAAACAAATAAATAAATAAATAAATAATAAAAAAAAAAAAAAGAAAAGAACTGTACCCTCCGGGAGAAGCTGCTGGGGATCATTCTGTTTACACAAAAAAGGGCGTTAGGAAGAACACCATAATCAGAATAGAAGGAAAAAAGAAGTGTCCTTTTGGAGTGTTGTGAAGCTTGATTTTCAAGTTGCTCTCTGAATATGGAATCTTCGTTTCTAGTTCAGCAGGGATCCTTCCGCTCTAGAAAGAAGGCAAGAACTCAACCTACACTACCTAGCCTACGCGACCACTAGTCCCGCGGAGGGCGGCGGGCGTGGCCAAAGCGGAGCCGGCGAGAGGCCACGCCCCTTCCCAGCCTGCCCCGCGGCGCCCGCCGCCGCAGCCAGCGTGAGCTCTGGTCTTCAGCGAGCGACCGCGGAGGGTCCGTGGGCCCGCCGGCCATGGAGGCACCCCGGAACAGTACTGGGTCGCTGAGGCGCGGGCGGCTGAGGCGCCGGCGACCGCCCCAGCCACACAGCGGGTCGGTCCTCGCCCTGCCCCTGAGGCCCAGGAAGATCCGCAGGCAGCTGAGGAGAAGCGTCGCGTCCCGCGTGGCCGCGCTCAGGACTCAGGCGCTGCCGAGCGAGGCCTCGGAGGACCCCTGGGTGCCGACGACGGCCGACGGCCTTGGGGACGCGCTGCCTGGTGGCGCGGTGGCTCTTCCGGAGCTGCTGGAGGCCTCGCCCGCCGCGCGTTCGCTGCACACCCCGGCGGCGCGCGCGCTGGACGGCGCGTCCCTGCTGTGCAGCCCGCCGCGCGTGGCGGGCTCGGCGCCGCCGGTGGAGGACGCGGGCCGGGAGCGGCCCTGGGACTCCCCGCTGCGGCGCGTGCTGGCCGAGCTGAGCCGCATCCCCAGCAGCCGGCGCCGCGCGGCGCGCCTGTTTGAGTGGCTCATTGCGCCCATGCCGCCCGAGCATTTCTACCGGCGCCTGTGGGAGCGGGAAGCGGTGCTGGTGCGGCGGCAGGACCGCGCCTACTACCGGGGCCTCTTCTCCACGGCCGACCTGGACTCCATCCTGCGCGACGAGGAGGTGCAGTTTGGACAGCACCTGGACGCCGCGCGATACGTGGACGGGCGGCGCGAGACCCTGAACCCGCCGGGCCGCGCGCTCCCCGCTGCCGCGTGGTCGCTGTACCAGGCCGGCTGCTCCCTGCGCCTCCTCTGTCCGCAGGCCTTCTCGACCACCGTGTGGCAGTTTTTGGCTGTGCTCCAGGAGCAGTTTGGAAGCATGGCAGGTTCCAACGTCTACCTCACGCCCCCCAACTCCCAGGGCTTTGCACCCCACTACGACGACATCGAGGCTTTCGTGCTGCAGCTGGAAGGTAGGAAGTTGTGGCGGGTCTACCGGCCCCGGGTCCCAGGTGAAGAACTGGCCCTGACCTCTAGTCCCAACTTCCGCCAGGAGGATCTCGGTGAACCAGTGCTACAGACGGTGCTGGAACCCGGGGATTTACTCTATTTCCCTCGGGGCTTCATTCACCAAGCCGAATGCCAGGATGGAGTTCATTCTCTGCACCTGACGTTGTCTACGTACCAGCGCAATACCTGGGGCGACTTCCTGGAGGCCATTCTGCCTCTGGCTGTGCAGGCTGCCATGGAAGAAAACGTGGAGTTTCGGAGGGGTCTGCCCCGAGACTTCATGGATTACATGGGCGCCCAGCATTCCGATTCTAAGGATCCCAGAAGAACCGCCTTCATGGAGAAGGTCCGGGTGCTGGTTGCTCGCCTTGGACACTTTGCACCTGTCGATGCTGTGGCTGACCAGCGAGCCAAAGACTTCATCCACGATTCTCTGCCACCGGTGCTGACGGATCGGGAGAGGGCACTGAGCGTTTATGGGCTTCCGGTTCGCTGGGAGGCTGGAGAGCCAGTCAACGTGGGTGCCCAGCTGACAACAGACACGGAAGTCCACATGTTGCAGGATGGGATAGCTCGTCTGGTGGGCGAGGGGGGCCAGTTGTTTCTCTATTACACGGTGGAAAACTCTCGTGTTTACCATCTGGAGGAGCCCAAGTGCTTGGAAATCTACCCCCAGCAAGCTGACGCCATGGAATTCTTGCTTCGCTCCTACCCAGAGTTTGTGAGAGTAGGGGACCTACCCTGTGACAGTGTGGAGGACCAGCTTTCTTTGGCAACCATGCTGTATGATAAGGGGTTGCTACTCACCAAGGTGCCTCTATCTCAAAGCTAGTTTCTTGTCGATTGCTGGAAACAGGACCGTAGAAATCCAGCAGTACCACCTCCATTTTGGCTTTGTTTTTAATTCCTGTTCTTACCTTGGTGACCACCAGCATGTCACATTTACCTTTATGACTGCTTCAATGTCACAAGCCTCAGACGGTCTTTTGGGAAGAACCACCTCATCTAGGTAAAAAAGTAAAAGCGGAAGTTGGAGGAGGAAAACAAAAATTATTTCTGCATAAGTGATTATTTCAGAGTGCCAGCTTCAATTCCTCTTGGGTCTCTGTGTACTGTGAGCACTGGTTTTGTCACTCTGCTTAAGACATACATTTTTAGCTGGAAGTTGCATCTTTCATTTGAATTCTCTTTCATCAGTTTGGGGGGAGGACTGGGGTCAGTATCCTGTTCGTTAATAAGTTTGTATGAGTTATTAAAGTGCCAAAGAATGTTTCCCTTTTCTAAGGTAGATTATTTTGTGGGTTGGTTTGAAGAAATGTGGGAGGGGCAAAGAGCATTTTGAAGTGATTGCAGGATGTAAAAGGCTTATGTTAATCAACTTGAAAGGAGAAGGCTGGGGTTATAGCTCAGTGGTACAGCATGTACACAGAGCCCTGGGTTCAGTCCCTGGTTGATGCTAGTTCCCTAGCACCAACATGCAAACGTTAGAGAAACTCATCTGATTGGGGTAATTTCTTTAACTTTGGATGTAATTTACTTACTTTAATTGTTCTATTTAAACCCCAAGACAGGGCTGGTGAGATAGCTCAGTGGTCTAAAGCACCTGCTTAAGCAAGCTTAGGCAACCACAAGGATCACCACATGCTGTGTCAGCCCCACCGCCAGGGCAGGCTGAGCCCTGGCCAGAACATAAAGTTAAACAAAACAAAGCAGAGTCAGCTTTAACAGCATATATTGTGTTTTTGTTCAGTGCTTGCTTACATCATTGTCAGGTACTATTCTCAGAGGGGCAGCTTGTCACCTAGTTGTGCTGTCATGGATCTTAGTGAGCTTTTAGCAAGCTGCCCGTGAGGGAAGGCTAGTGTTCGAGTTACTTTCCACTCTCATTTTTTCCTGGCAGTTGGAAGAAACTTCCCCAAAACTGGCAAGTGAATAGTCTCACGTTTGGTGGAAAAGAGCTGATGACACCAGAAAGAGCACTTGGAGATGGAACCAGAAGACCTGGGCTTGGGGTGGTGGCTGGTGGGCAGCTGGCTGAGTGACCTGAGGGCGGCTACTACGCTTGGCACACGCACTTTGTAAGTACTATTTTGGTACAGCTTGATTTCTGCACCTTCATCTAGGTTGTGTCTAGGATTCTTAACCTTTCACTGTAGCTGATGGGGCCATTTTTTTTGTTGTTGTTGTTCCAGGGATCAAACTCAAGACCATGCATTTGCCAGGCAGGTACTTAAGCTGCTGAGCTATCTCCCTGCCCCATAGGGCCAGTTTTTGAAGGCTTAGAACTTTAAAGTCTTTTAAAAAAAATTATAAGACTGGCATGGTGGTACACACCTATAATCCTGGCTCTCAGGAGGCTGAGGCAGGAGAGTCATTGCAAGTTCAAGGCTTGCCAAGGCTGTGTAGTACATTCAAGGCCAGTCTGAACTACATAGCAAGATGGTGTCTCAAAAATACTTACAAAAATAGCTGGATGTGTGGCTTAAAGAGTGCTTCTCTGGCCTGTCCCCTGGACAGCACAGCACATACAAAATTTATAAAAGTGTAGATATATGTGAATAAAAGCAATAGCTCATTCTTGAATCATTCTCTAAGGCCTTTGGTGCTGAATCAAAACTACACAGTTTTTTGTTTTGTTTTATAGACTTGTGCTTTTTTTTTTTTAAGTTATCTTTTTTTTTTTTTTTGTATTTAGTATAGGGTCTACAGGGTCTCACTATGTGGATTGGACTCGTAGTGATTCTTCTGTTTTCAACCTCCCAAGCGCTGAGATTACAGGTATGCGCCACCATTCCCAGTTTTAATCACCACCTCAATGGGTGCTGGGGGTGGGGCTGCCACACCACGCCATGCCACGCTACACTAGGGATGGAACCCTGGCTGCTGTGCTCTGCCTAAGCAGGTGCTTTAGTCTGCTGAGCTATCTGGGTGGCCCTTAAGTTTTTTTTTTTAACCTAATTTTTCAATCTGTTCTAGTCCAGCTACTCACTCTCTCTCTCTCTCTCTCTTTCCTTTCTTTTGTCTTTTTTTTTTTTTTTAAATTTTATTTTATTGTTCTTAAACCTTATTTATTTGTGTTATGGCTGGCTCAGCCTGCCCTGGGGGGCGGGGCTGGCGCAGCATGTGGTACTGGGGATTGAACTGAGGTCCCTGAGGGTGCCTGAACTTTCCGAGGCAGGTGCTTTAGACTGCTGAACCATCTCGCCAGCCCCTTTTTGTCTTTTTGAGACAGGGTCTCACTATGCAGTTCAGGCTGGCCTTGCGCTCACTTTTGCAGCTCAGGCTGGTCTTGAACTCACACTGATCCTCCTGCCTCATGCCCGGGCTTTTTAAATTTTATTTATTTATTTATTTATTTATAGCTACCTTTTCTTAAGGAGGCAAAAATAGCAATAGTAAACCTGGGATAAGGAATAACAGACCAAGCAGATGGCAACTGAGAAGCAAAGGAAGTACCCTTTCCTGACTCTCATCCTATGAGACTGTCCATTATGTCTCAAATTTATATTGTGGAGTAGGTTTATTGTTTTGTGTTTTGAGACTGGGTCTTGCTATGTAGTCCAAGCTGGTTTTGAACTCAGTATGTAGCCTGGGCTGACTGTGAATTCACGGTAGTCTTGCCCCAGCTACTGGAGTGCTGGGATGTACCACCGCACCCGGCCTAGAATAGGGTTATTTAAAAAAATCAAGGCAGCTGGGTGTAGTACTGGGAGGTTGAGATAGGAGAGTTGCCAGAGTTTGAGACCAGCCTGGATTACATAGTGAGTTCAAAGTCAGCCTGAACTACAAAGCAAGACCGTGTCTCAAATAATTTTTCATTAAAAAGGAGTTAAGACATAGGATTCACCCTTAGGAAACTTACCCTGAAAAGTTTCTTGGAGAAAAGTACGGAGTTTCAATGGTTTTTGCCCCTCTTTGGGTTGTGAGTAAACACGTTTTGCTTCTTCTTTCACTTTTCCTATGATTCTCTCCATCTTGAATATTTTCTGCGTCAGCAAGTCCTTTTGGCTTAGAGTTTCAATCTAGATCAAAACAAATGTTAAAGAAAAAATGTGTAGGGGCCAGGGATATAGCTCAGCAGCATAAGCGCCTGCCTGGCAAGCGCAAGGTCCTGAGTTCAATCACTGGTACCACACACACTAAAAAAGTTCATACACACCAAATCATCAAAAAGCATTAACATTGTGACACTGTTGTGCTTATCAGTGACATATGGACATCCAAATTCTGGCTGGAGTTTTTTTTTTATACCTGCTGATAAAAATGTTACTTTACCTGTTTGGTCATGATGAAAAGAATCTCCTAAGAAATACCTGCCTGGTGTGAAGTTGGTTTTGTGACTTATCATTTTTAAGTCATTTTTCCTATATTCCTTCTTACTAGGTAACAGCAGTAGAAAAACTAGAGCCCTTTCAGTTAGAGAGTTCCTTTGGTGAAAGATCCCTCATTAGGAATTAAGGAAAATTGAGAAGGAAAAAGAATGTAGGGACTAGGTTTAATCTCTTACTCCTTCCTTATGCCCATATGCAAAAAAAGAAGGAAAAACAGATGTAACGAATGGTAGGGGAGAAAACAGGAAGGGAAAGAGAAGGTAAAAGCCAATTTGTTTAAGCCCTCATTATGAACTGTATTTTGTAAACCCTGCTTGCTCATGTTTTGTTTCTTCAAGCAGTACAGTATCTGTTTGGTGTGTGAAACAGTTCTGTGATAGGGGAAGGGCATGTACATGCTTAGGAGTAAAAGGGATCCCAGAAGTCTTGCTAGCCCCGAATTTTCCCTTGAAAACACTGTACTTATTTACCCTGTTCTTCACCTCCTGGACCATTTCTTCATATTCTTCATTTCCTAAGTTGAGTATGTTCATTGCCTGGTAAATTTCCCTGAAAGAGAAGCACAGACTTCTTATATTGTTCTACCTTGTCCTAAAGAAAAGCACCAGGGTAGAAAATAAAGGACTTGGAATTAAGCAAGAATCTTAAATTCTAATCCTAACTCCAGTTTTGCTGAGGTTCCTATGGATATTGTGCAATTTTTGAAATGATACATGTGAAGATATTAAAAGATACCATTTATTAAACTTTATGACAGATACAAATGTCATTTCATTGTCACTACAGGTCTGTTATGTAGACTGTCATCTGGCAGTTGATTCTTTGGAAAAAGAAAAAAAAAAAAGGCACAGTGAGTTCAGATGCTACCTCCCCAGGCTCACACAGCTATTCTGTGACAGCTGGAATTCAAGCACCAGTTTTTGACTCCAAAGCCTGTTACCACATTTGGTACTTGATAAACAGTGGAATATATGAACAGAGTACTCAAAAACCAGCTGAGTCTATGTGTCAGGGGTAGACCAGCACACAACTATATGAGTTTGGCTGTTTTTTCTGTCACCTATTTGGGTGTTAAATAAGTGGCCTTGAGGCCATTAACTTCTCCTAGGAGGGAGCCTGTTAAGGCAGGATGGGAGAGTAGGCCATCCAGGATGTCATGGCAGGTACCAGAGTTGAGTGCTTACTTGAGAACAGCTTCGTGGCTCTCCAGAAGCAGTACATCTAGGAAGGTGTTCCTGACTCTGTCCCCTTGAAGTTTGAGGGCCAGGATGCTACGACACGCTTCCACTCGTATACCTGGTGCTTCCTCATAGTGGATAGCCCAGAGCAGGAGATCAACCACCTGGCGATTCACTTCCCCGATCTGCCCCACAGCTGTGGGATGGAGGGCAGCATGTCCAGCTGTTAATGAGGACCTATTTGGCTCTATCTGAGCATCCACAAATAAGATTATTGCAAACCTTATCTTCACTTTGGATGGTAACTTATCACTCTTAGAATCTGAGGGATGAAAAAAAGAACCCTAGTGGGCTGGGACACTGAGGTGACAGAGCCCTCACCTAGCTATGTGCAGCCCCACTGTGATGCCCAGCAGCACACTCACATACACACAAGTTTCAGATAAGTTAGAGTGAGATATTATCTTCAAAGGATTACTAGAAGGATGTTTGATTTTAACTTTGCCCACAAACCAATGTGCTTAAGTGGATGAGATATGGGACAGATATCTTAGAAGAATAGCTGTAGGGTTCGAATCTTAAATACCCACCCTCCAAAAAAATTGCCCATGGCACTACTGGGAGGTTGTGGAAGTTTCTGAAGTAGGGCCTCGTTTGAGGAAGTAGACCATGAAGAGGGCCGTAAATGCTATGTTGGACTCATGGCCTCTGTTCTGTTTGCTGCCAGCTGCAGTGAGATGAGCAGCTGTTCTCTGCCATGCACGTTCTACCATGAGAGCCTCTTTCGTTGTAGCCCCAGGCAGTGGAGTGGACCAACTGTGGACCGAGGCTGTGAGCCAAAATGAATCATTTTAAGTTGTTGTCGGGTGTCCCGTCGTCCGTCCGTCCGTTCCCCCCCCCCCCCCCCCCCCCCCCCCCCCCCCCCCGGTATTTTGCCACAGCAGTGGAAAGCTCACAACCCCTCAGCTTAGTCAAAGTGTGGTAGCTAGAGACCTGCCAAAGACCATGTCAAAAAAATTAGGAAGAACAGAGGGCAGGATTTAAGGGCTCTATGGAGCACTACAGTTGAACCTCCAGGGAGTAGAAGATTATCCAACAGTGGATGCCTACTTGGAACTTAATCTCAATTCTGTTGTCTGCCCTTGGGCTTCACAAGTATGATGGAGATCTAAATTCACTTAAAACTAAGAATCTCCTTTCTCAGACAAGGAACTTCTGAGAAACTTAAGATCATTCTTCCTTACTTTCTCATT
>PVKN010039731.1:0-10835 GCA_004027915.1 Capromys pilorides
ATAAAGTAACACTATCACTAAACTTCGCTCCTGGAAGGTTAAGAACCTAAGTTTAAAGACTAAAAATAAGAGGAAAAAAAAGGGCTACAAGGTTAGCCAATATTTTGGCTCTAGCCCTTCAAGGTCAGTGAGGACTCAGGACATAAGAGACCCTGTATTATAACATCCTATAACTCAGTGGTGTCCCAAATTTTCTGTTCAAGGAAATTACAGGGCCACAGAGGAAAGAGATAGACAATATATAGTGTGCCTAGGGAGAGTCACCTAGACAGAAAACATTCTTTCAGGCTTTCACAGAGAGCAAAAGGGTCAAGCAATGGCCGTGACTCATCTGGATGGCTATAAGTGACAAAAGTTCTACAAAACACTGTACATGGTCTCAAGGTGAATCCTGAGAGGATTTGACTGACCTTGTCAGATACAAAAGTTACATGTTTTGTTACATAGGTCTTGCTTTAACTTGGCCTTAACCACCCAGCAGAAAAGTTTAACCTCGAGGTATAAAAAGTAAAGCCAGATTAGTATGCTGAGCTGTAAAAGGCTCAAGTCAACACCTTCAACATCGTCAGTTCTGTCAATAACCCACTACTATTATGGAATACTGTTCTATGTATACAATGACTTCTTCTTAGCTCAATGAGAAGAAAAATTTCTACCAATAGTGTTTAGAAGCACTATCATGTCTGCATCATGTACTCTGAACAACTACTATGAAGATAATAACATGCATTGTATCAATTATTGTGGCTGTCCTACTAACATTGTCTCAATATTACTAAAATAAAAAATAAAATTTTAACCCATTCCATGTATACAACAATCAAATATTTTAGCTTTTAAACTCTACAATGTAAGCTAGCAGTATTTGCCTTGGTGTTCACATGGTTGATTCTCAATATTGCAACAAAACTTCTGTTCAGGCTCATCTGGACATTTTGCAGATAGCAGAGGGCCCTGCCTTGGACAACCTGCAATTACTAATAAACGTAAAGAAAAGCAGGTACATACCTTCTTTGTTGTGCTAAATTCATGAACAACTTCCTTCTCTTGGTCTCTCATTACAGGCTTTTTGGAGATATTTCCCACATACACGTGACTACGAATGACAGGCAACAGATCAAAAGAAGAGTCAGCAATCTTCTTCAGTGCATGAGCTATGGCTTTATCATGTGACTCCACAGTTTCTTTTGGATTTACAGGGATTTGGGACACAGAATTGGTTGCTGTGGCCACTCTGTCTTCCTGCTCTGCGGGCTCAACTTCAGGCAGAGTGGGGTTGCCTGCGGGGTTCTTGGGGCTTTGTCTGGCAGCAGCTCCCGTGGTTTCTGGTTCTGGAGACTCACTGTCCAGGCGCAACCGCTTTGCACTCCTCAGAGTCGAAGCTGACAATGTTCTCTTCACCCCCAAATCCTGAGTCCTCAAATCTCTCAGCCTGTCCTGGTTATTGTCACCAGCAGAGTTGACCCCCGTTTTGACAAAAGCTGTCGATGAGGAAGTGATTGCCTTCAACCCGATCAGTGCACTCACAGGCCCTGGCAAGGTCTTCCCGTCTGCAGATGAAGTTCGAGACAGTTGAAGGTTCCCTTTTAGGATGTTGAGGGTCCGAGCCCTAGCAGATAACTCAGGGTACATGGTGTCGAGGATTTTCACAGAGTTCTCCTGAGGGCCACCTACAGCTGTGGCGTGGGCAGGTGCACAGGGTGGCAGCCTGCCTGGCACAGGAAGCGCATGCTTTGGTGTGGCTGCACAAAACTGCAAAGGAGAAGATACGATCCTCCCTGCAGCCCCTGCCACGGCAGTGGAGGGAGATGGAGAGGGCCCTGGAGGCGAGGCCAGCCCAGGGTCTTCTGGCCAAGGGGACAATACAGGTGGCCCTGGGCTCTCTGAGGGGGACATCAGGTCTACAGGAGAGGATGGGGGACTCGGGCTGGGCAGGGATAACAGAGGCGAGAGGGGCTGTGAGGTCCGAGGAGGTGTGGCCACAAGGGGCGCAAGCAGGGGAGGCAGAGGCGGCCCCACCTCTTGCCGGATCTTACTCAGTGTGTCCAGAGGGCAGTCTGTGGGAGTGGATGTGTCAGCCTTTGCCAGAATGGGCTGCGTCTGCCCTCGGGGAGTCTTTGTGTTACTTCTGTCCCCAGAACCTGGCTGGGCAACTTCACTCTGACAAGTTTCACCTCTGCCAGGCACTAGAACTTTTGCTGGTTTGCTGGGCTGATCTTTGCTGGGAATCTTTGGTCGACTCTTGTTTTTCCCAGATGGCTCTAGTTTCGAGTTATAGTATGTGTGATCAGAGGTGACGTTGGGAGTCTCAAACGTCTGATCATATATTTGAGACCGGATCCAGATACTAGGCTTGACAGGTCTGTTCCGCAAGCGGCTCTTATCGAAGTTGGAGCTCTGCCCGCTGCTGGAGACATCCTCTGGGCCACCTGAGACACCACCGCCAGACAGAGGCTCCTGCAAGGCAGAGCCAGGGAGACTGGTCTCTAGAGACCTCTCTAAAGGTGCAAGGCAAACAGAAGCAGCCTCCACTGCTCCCTGACTCTGGGAAACAGCTAAATCTCCAGGAGTCTCACACAGCGTGCCGTGCTCGTCTGGACAGACTGCGACACAACTGGCATCCAATGAGCTGTGGCTCTCCTCCGTGACCTGAGTCTGCGTCTCAGTTCTCAGGCCGTTTATGCCTTCTGAGGTTGCTGTGTGAATCTGACACCGAAAAGCCCCATTGGCCTCATAACCAGTGCTAGGATTAGTGATGGCCTCTGCAGCTACGGGTTTTGATGGACTCTTCCCGTGGGTGGCTGGCCAGGTGGCCTGAGGACTGTCCTCGGGTCTGTTTTCAACATGCTCAGCATGAGACCCACCCCTTGCAGGGCAGCTACCTCGCCCCTCTAGGGCAGCAGCTGGCAGGGGTAGTTCCAGGCCATGGGAAATCACTTTCTGAGGTGGAATTTTTTCTTTCAAATCTTCCACTGTCAGGCTGTCATACATATTTAAGAGCAATGCATTGCCAGTATTATTACCACTGCAGTTCTCATGGCTCTTTTCAAGTTCTTGTCCAGTTCTGGTAAGAATCTCAGACTGCATTTCCAAGGAGCACTGAGCAAGGGGCCCGGGTGCTCTCAAAGAACAGTTACCCTCCTCAGCCTCAACCCACTCTCCGGGGCTCGCAGGTGCCTCTTCCTCACAGCACTGCTCCTCGTGACACCTTTCTCCTGAGATTTCACTCGGCTTTAACTCTTTGCCTACTTCTTTTCTTAGGGTTCCCTTAGCAGAACACTCACAAACAGAGTCCCCTGAACTGCAGTCCCTTAACTGACAACTCTCAAGAAACATGCGGACCCCTGTTGTGGAAAGTCTGTCTATGTCAGGAGAAGGACTAAGGTTAAACTCCTGCAATGCTGAGGTCAGATCGCCCAGCTCTAAGGAAGCTCCCGTCTCACGTCCCCCAGCCTCAGTGTCCCCCAAGGCCTTTGGGACATCACCCACTGTACCCTGTGATCCTCTGCCCACCCCGTCAGCCTCCAGCTCACTCTCACTGCAGCTGAACAAGCTCTCGCTCCCCTCTACCTCACTGTCCTCCCTGTCCTCCCGAATCCCTGTGCAACACGAGGAGGCACTCGGTAGACGGCTCTGGGAGAGATCCCGAGTCTCAGGCTTGCTGCATAATGATGATGAAAAAGTGATGCCAGTGGTGACAAAGCGTTCTGGAAAAACAGCACCAGGCGTTCCAGATGCCACCCTGGAAGGCTCCCGAGTGCCCTGTGTCGTGCTGGTGGAACTGCAGGTAACAGCCAGTGCCTCGGTGCCCAGTGTGCCGGGGTCTCTACAGGGTGCTTCTTCCACAGGGCGGCCTTTCGACACTGCCAGCTCAGCCAGGAGGCCCTCCCTGCCCTCCACCCTGCGGGGGTCCAGACCCAAGAAGGGAGGAGACAGGCTGGGTGCCTGCACCTCCTCCGGCATGGCAGTGTCCCTTGACTCCTCCTGGCTGCTGGGAAGGGTGTCTTCAGAAGAAAAAGGTACTCTACCATCCACAGGACAATCCAAATTTCCCACTGGTAAAGAACCACTCAGAGGATCAATATCTTTTCTCCAAGAGGAAGAAGCTTCTGGCACAGTGCTTTTTTGAGTGGCCACTTCCTTGATGTTTCCAGTTGTATCCTCCCCTTCCCCACCAAGCTCTCCTCCAGAACCTGTCTCCCTGCTTCTGTCATCGTGACTTGAGGCTGCTAATTTCAGCTCCTTCCTGTTTCGTGACAAGAGTTCTGAGGAAGCACTCTGGGTCTTCTGGGGTCTGGCCTGCTTTGTGATGACGGACACCTGATTGGGCAGTAATGAAGTGGCAGCCTTGAGTGTCACAGGACTGCTGCTTTCTCCAGGAGCCTGAGGCACGGCAGCTGACCCTCTGCTCTGCAGAGCTGGTGATGACACTTCAAACTGACGGTGGCTTTTTTGTCCATGCTCCAAGGCAGCTCTCGGGCTCTCTTCGCTTCTCCTTAATAAGTCACCATGCTGCCACGAAGTGCTGTTCACAAAACCAGAGCCGCTCCTCATCAAGCCTGCTTGAGAATCCGTTAATGAAATCAAACCTGACTTCTGTAGTGTGAGCTCTATTCCTGGATCTTGACTTTCACAATGTCCATCTTTTGTCACCTTTCTGAACACTGACTGAGGGAAGGAGTATATCTGAGTCAAGCCTTTTATAACCTTTATACATTCTGTCTCCCTGATCTTCTGGTCATTCAAATTAGGTGCTTGTGGTTCAAGATTCGAAGGACACACACTGCTCTCCGGATTGCTTTCTTGTACAGAATGTTCTTGTGGCTCAGCTTGCAGTAGTGTGTTTAAAGATTGAGTCTGTAATTTTTGTTCCAAGTGGTACAGTTTAGGAGAGATTGATTTAGTTGGAATATCTGCCTCACTAACATTCTCTAACTGTGAAGACTGTGGATTACTGCAAACAGACAATGGTACTGAGGTAGAAATGGAAGAAAAACCAGCTCTCACACTGAGCCCTTGTGGACCCACTGCACCACCTGTATCATCGCTGTCATCCTCTGGTTCAGGTGAGTCTTCTGAGGTGGACCCCTGCATGTTCTCCAGGTCCACCTCTTTAGATAATCTCTTCATAGTGCCAAGTCCAGTTACGCATTCTGCCTCCAAAGCGATTTGGTCAGTACGTGCCCACTTGGTAAATTCTGAGGTGTGTGAACCTATTATTCTAGATGACAAGGATTCCTCTTCTGACTCGGGTTCATTCTGTGGCCTCCTGTGAAGGACAGACTTCCCAGTGGCTTCGTCCTTCGCCCCCACCAGGCTGCTGCACAACCTCTTACTCCACAGACTCCGACCAGGCGTGGGGTGTGTCCTGTCCACCTGAAGGGATTCAACTCTCTCTCTGGCTCCCTCTGGTCTCCCTACCTCACCCCACACGTTTCTTGTTCTATCACTCTGCAGCTGAGATGATGCCGTCCAGGATTTTTCCCGAGCAACAGCGGATGTGGCGGGAGGCTCTTTCGGCGCCTCCGTGAACATCACTGGTCCACCTGGTGTCTCCTTATTCACTGCCAACTTATTTAGAGCTGGCACAGTTTCTCGTGACCTGGGTTTTTCTTCCCCGCTTGCTTTATTTTTTCTGGATAAACCAAAATAATCCTGCGAATCAGTGACATCATCTTCGGAAACAGAGTCAGTAGAATTTCTAGGATGAGTGGAGTCGTTGTCGCTGGAGTCTGTATACTCTCCAAAGTAGGTTTCCTGAAGGAAGGAGAAGTGCACCAGTCAGACCCCTCACCAAGCCGTTAGTATAGGGTAAGAACATCAAGAAAAGGGCTTGCTGCCCACAGAACTCTTCTAATCCCCACTGAAAGAAGGAGCCCAGGCAAGGCCAACCTCTGGCACAATGCTGGCTTACCTTCTTCTGAAAGAAGCTTCCCACCCAGCCCGACCTCATCCCCTTCCACTGCTCACCTTGGACACTATGTCCCTCACACAGGGCCAAGGCTGTCTGTCCTCTCCACTCCCACATTCCTACTTCCACATTCACCCTCCATCTCCCAGTAAACATGGCCTGGGCTGCAAGGTCCTCTTTCTTCACCCTGGGACTCTTGCCTATGGAGGCTCTGGAGCACTCACACACCACAGCTGTCCCAGGAGGTCTCTCCTTCCCACCCGCTCCTCCAAAGCCCTGAGGCCCTTCTCACGCAACATGCTGTGACAGCAGTCACGGCCCCATCTGTAAGGGAAGGGGAAACTGACCCACACTCGCAGCTCATGCTTCCCTCTTGAATCGGGAGCACTGCCGTCTCCTGGCTTTCCTCTGCCGTCCAATCCCATCTTCACTCACCTTGCTCCTCTTCCAGTTTCACTTATGTATCACCAGGTCCCCGGGAGGAGCTCAGCCTAAATACACCTCTGCACACAACGCCCCACTCCCCGAAGAGGGTAGTACATGTTTCTGCTCCTGAAGTCAAACGGTATGAAGTATGCTTCATCACCACTGACTTCCTCTAAGAAGCCACTGCAAACATTCTGCAAAAGCACTAAGCACGAATCCATCCAGCCTAGCGGGGAGCCTGGCTGCACCAGCCCACCAGGCACATGTGCCATAAGGGGATTTCCCTATCTCTGTGAGCTTCGTGCTTACTTTATGCACATCTTTCACTCACTGATGTGTCCGGCTCTACTGATAAAAATAAAGGCTTCTGGATGATCTTCCTATAGTAAACATATAACTTGGTTAGGATAAAGACAAACAGAAATGCGACCATGACACAAAGTGAAAAGCTCACATTCTACTGATGAGCCAAACGGCACAGGCGCACGGTTCACCTTGCTCCCTGATGGAACAGGCTAGAATGAGGGTTTTGCCCATGTCCACTGATACCATCCGAGTGCCACAGACACACCGAGACAACACGCCCACATGGAACTCACATCAGATAAGAAACTTACAGGGGTGAGGGAAGAAGGTAAGGAGCCCAAGTACGGTGAGGACATCCGAGGGGGTGAGGGCACTGGAGACAGAAGAGGTGGGGGGAGTCTGAAGAAGTCCATTGCAGCCTGAAGATCTTTGTCCAAAAACTGACCATGATGAGCAAAGTCAGTCCCGTCCCCCTCAGCAGGACTCCAAGATAAAAGCTCATTAGCAACAACTCTGCTGGCACAGGGGCTCACTCCACTGGGCTGCTCTCTGTCCATACTCTGCCAGGCAGCAAAGTCAGCCTGCACCGCTGTGGACAGCTTTGTGAGGCAGGTCTGCACATCCGAGGGCTGAGGCGGACTGCCCTGTGCTGGAGGTAGCATGTCATCTTCCCCAGACACTCCAGATCTGGTGTCTTCTTTGGCAGGTTTTTCTGGGGGGACAGGACATAGAAATTAAAATACTTTTAACATCAACAAAACTTTCAAAACACACCCTTGTACCAGCAGTTCCAAATGCTGGAAATAAGTTCAAGTAGAGCTGCTTTGTGAAAGACACTATTTCCTATGGAAACGAGATATGATCATGGGGGGAGATGAGGTACCCATCCACAAGCAGGACACATGGCAGGAAGGTGATACTTCCCCTTAAATGTAGAATGGGCAGAAGAAACTCCGAGCATTCTCTCTGAAACTCAGTCTGAGTTCACTGATACCCGTGTTTCTGTAACAATACTGCAAAGTCTGACTGTTGAGTGAACAGACAGGAAGACAATGCAACATAACAAAGAGCTAATTCTTTTAGGGTCTTGATCTTGATAAACTTCAGCTGGTACCGATTATCAGCAAAGACATATGGGCTTCACCAAATCACGACATCATATTTGGAAGTTATAAACGTGCTTTACAGAGGATCCAGACCTCCTTGGAGAAGTGCAGTTTAGGGCTGGGAGGGAAGACACAAACTGAGCTGAGGTGCTGTGGAAAGCAGGAAAAAAAATGACTCCAAAAGGCCACAGGTTTCTGGACAGGATCCACGAGAGAGGAAATCAGTGGGAAAGCCTGGGAAACTCCCAGGAGGTCTAACTTTAGTTAACAGGAGGATGGTACCAGATGTTCTGGTTTTGAACATCAGTAATGGACAATATTAAAATGAAGGAATCCTGAATAAGGAATCTAATTTTATAACATTTTCATATAAAAGGCTAAAAATAGAAAAGAAATGCATTTTATAGTAAGATTCCAAAGATCCATGTTCTCCATGCCACCATACGGAAGTTAACATAAGCAACAAACTTACCACTAGGAGCTTGTTTTAAATAAAAACCAGCTTATTAAGTAAGAGTCACCCTTTCTAATAATATCTTGAATAGTACAAAAGTGCTTCAGATACTGAATTACTGACTGGCACAGAAGGCAGAAAAGAATCCTCAGGCTCTGCGTACATTAACCATACACTAAGCAGTGGAGACTAAGCCAGCAGCAGGTACTACTTAGATCCTTTCAATGCTATTACCTGCTAAGGGAATTGAGGGAGAAAACTGATTAAAAGAACCCCATCAAATTATGCCTCTGCAAGTCTGAATGCAGCCTCAGCAAGAATTAGCAACTTGCCATTAAGAGAAGTCTTCTGAGGTTGGGGAGAAAGTCAGGTAAGTAGGTACACCCCATGTTTAGACAAGATTTAGATCCTCAGTGACAGCTAAAGACATGGCAACAGCCAGCTTGCTTATTTAATTAGTTATTTGCATATTTACTTACTGTGGTGCTAGGGATTAAACCTGGGGCCTTCAGAGTGAGCTACACCCTCCTCCCCCTCACCAACCTTGTCTTTGTTGTTCATTTTCAAGACAGGATCATGCTAGGCTACTGTGTTTCCAGCTGGGTTCACACTTGCGGTCTACCTGCCTCAGCCTCCCACTGGACAAAGACAACAGGCCTGCACCATCACGCCAGCCCACAGCAGACACCTCAAGAACTTATAAAATAACAAGCTGCTAACCAAGAAGCACTCTGGTCTTGTGGAAGTCAGCTATCTTTTCCTCCGTTAGAAGAAGTGGCTAACATTTACTTTCAAATTTAACACCCTGAATGTTTTACAAGTGACAACATAGCTGAAAATTTCCATATCTACCTGCAAGTGTGGCTGACCAAAAGAACTGGTAAATTGTATGAGAAACAATTCAAACTCCTCATAGGTAATCAAACTCATTCATCTTTCAGTCTTCTACATATACCTGCTAGATAGGTCATGTTTTTACTGAAATATGAAGTCATGATGAAGGGAAAGCACTTCAGCACAATCCAAAGTAAATAGAATTCCTTCCTTTAGACTCAGGAGACATTAAAAGGCAAAGGCTGAGACATGTGGTAAACATGTCCACAATCACATATGAAACATGTCTTCCTCACCTGTGACACATCTGCTGCCGTCACCAGGAAGTCTGTGTGCTGAGTTCACACAGAGCCAGAGTTCCTTCAGCAGCAGTTTCACTTTCCCTGTGAGAAAGAAGGCAGCATCAGCTCATGTCACGTGGCCCACACTACGCAATGCCCACACATAACCCTGTGAAATCAGGATTTATTAAGGACTCAGAAAACTAGGTACGGGAACACCTTTCTTCACTCAACCAAATGCACAACTCAGTTACATGAAAGGTCTGCAATGTTAGCTAAAATTAAAGACAATACATCATTTTTAAAATTTCAATGTGGGAACAAGGGGAACGCTCAAAGAGCCAACCTAACTGTTGCTGAAGGCTTTTGTCACCTTTATCTATACAAGGGACAAATGACTCTGGCCCACACATTCTCCCCAGAGTGCTCTGCAGTGAGCAGAGAAGACACAGCTACAAGGCATAATGTAAAGGACAGGGCCATAGGTGTTTTATAAGAAGAGCAAAGAAGTATCCCTCAGCTAAATGAGACTATCAGAGAAGTTACCAGCTGACCACGCTGTAACTAACTAACCTGGGGGAAATCCATCAACAGACTGGAGGGGAGACAGAGTAGAGCCACAGTGTGCTGGTATGAACTCAGGGCGACCGAACACACACAAGCAAGTGGACAGAGCACATGCTTTCCTTCCTAAAGACAATGAGGCCACCAGAATTTTTTAAATTATCAAAGGGGTCTAGATTCTTGAAGTGTTTAACTACTATTATCAAGCTGAAAGGCTAGCAAGAAACTGTAATCAAGAAAGCTCTAGGAAATTCAAGAAAATATTATGTTAGGGATTTAAAGTGGTTTTTAAGTAAACAAATTCTGAAAATACCTTCCAAAGCAAAAACATAAAAAATATAAGAATGTACAGCGTATGATGAAATACACATTTAAATAACCCACACTAATTAAGTCAACTAAAAGGAACTTTAAGTATTGGATAATTTTAATCCACTTCAAATTCCTATTATTGTTTCCTTAAATTTCTAAATTAACCTTAAACATTTATTACAATTAGTATTTAATCCAGTTAAAGAAAAGATGAAAAGGCCAACTTTTTAAATCAAAATATTTCCAGATAATCAATCACAGATTTTAAAATACGGAAGTCCCATTTAAGATGAACTGTGTCACTCCAAAACTGAAGTCCACAGAAAGGGGACCAGCACACCCGTGCAGGATAGTTATGAATCGTTCCCAACGGCTGGACATTAGCCACCTCTCCTAAGCCAAATTGGCCTGTTTATCAGAGCGTTTGAGGAACACCCATTTTTGTTTCCACAATTCTGTGATTCAATAGCTTATCTACAGTGTGATTTAACCTACCCAAAAGCCTGCTTCCAAACACTGTAATCCCCTTTGCTTAAATGACCTGACCAGGATCCCTGCTTATTACGTATACCCAAAGCAGCAAACAAGGAACCTTAAAAAAAAAGAAAAGAAGTTACTTTTCCACTTTTAATGGAACCTAA
>PVKN010039732.1:0-10727 GCA_004027915.1 Capromys pilorides
AAGAAGTAGAATTTGAAAAAAGCAATCTAAACTTCAGTTTAATGAGCAAAAATGAAATAATACTTGACAAGATTATGGTGGATATCAAGATGAATAAATGTATGTAAGTTCTTAACACACAGAAAGGCTATAATAAATTGTAAACACCAGTAGACATAGAAAAAGCAGCAGTATTACTGAAATTATTCAAAATACATTCATTCACTTACCCAGAGTGTTTGCCTTACACCTACTCGAGCCAACAGCCAAAACAGCAGCAAAGCCATGCAACTTCTCCTTGGAAGGTTTATCAGTGGATCCCTCTTCGTGAAAGTTCTGCAGCAAATAGGCCCTAAGGAAAATACAGTGGGGAAAGGGACAGGAGAAGTTGTAGGAATCTAATCCCATCAAAGTCAGGTGAAATGTACCCAAAGAAGTTGAAAATCCTACATCTCAATTTCCTAAACTAATAAACGTGGTTAACAGTGCCAGTCTCTTCACAAGAATTCCAACAGATACAATTATTTCCCGAAAATATCTCATTCCCTAAAATGTTCCCAAAACATAATTCTGTAACAAATCAATTTGGGAAATGGTAGATAATGTATCTATTCTCCTTCACTGAGCTTGGAACACTGGCATATATCAATAGCTCTGAGAAATATCATATTTCAAAAATGAATCAAAAATCTTTTCAACTTTAACTTACCCATCATTTCACAATACTTGGCCAAAAATATCTGTTATCAGCTCACTTTAGGAAGCACTGGCCTAGTAGGTCAGATGAAAGCCTAAGAACTACCAGAGGGCATAAATTGGCCTACTTTGGCTACTACTATATCCCCAGCACCAACCTTAGTAGCAGGCACTTACATTTATCATGTGTATGTGTTCAAAAAGATTGTACCAATCAACAACCCTCTTTCTACTGCAATGCGTTCACATTAGAAGACAAGGTTAGCTAAGTTTTATAATGACCTAGAGCCCTGTCAGCATAAAAACTCCAAACAACAGGAGCTAAACAGTGAGACCCTGCAGGGACCACATAAATAAATAAGCGTAAGAGTGCCAGGTGGGACCTGCTGCAAGGGAAAGCCCCTCCTCCACTGTTTGTCCTACTGCACTGATGGCAAATATATGGTGCATGAGTTCTTCTTTTAAGACAGACACTGTTAACGGATGAGTTGTTTTCTGCACACTAAAGCCTCAACGTTCAAGTGTAACGGCAGTGTAGGCCCTTTGTGATAAGCGGGTTCTGCACTGCAGTCTGGGCACTCATCTCTAATAAGCTCATCACCACCGTCCTACAGGAAATCGGGCCCAGCTTGCCAGTGCTTCCCATTTAAGAAAACCTAGAAATCTTAATTTGTAATTAATCTCCCTATTTCTATATATTGAAAATGAGGAAGTTTTTAAGAGAACAAAGTTCACAGGATATGCAGTCTGCAAAGTTTGTGACAGAAAACACAAAATTTCAAATAATCTCTAAATCATGAAGAAATTATCTCCCTATTACACAATGAATTTAAAGAACATTTTCTACTCTGATTTTTTTTTCCTTTTTTTGAATTTCTTACAGTTTCTTTTTTTACAGTTTTATTTCCTTTTTGTATTTTAGTACAGGGTCTACAGGGTCTCACTATGCAGCTCGTACTCAGTGATCCTCCTGTTCTCAGCCTCCTAAGTGCTGAGACTGCAGGCACGTGCCACCACGCCCGGTCTCAGTAGCCATCTCAGTGCATCCCAGGGGCAGGGCCAGCACAGCACACCAGGGATCAAATCCCAGTCACTGCGCCTGCTTAAGCAGGCAACATATATTAAGAACTTACTCATTTTCAATATATAAAAATGGGGGCTGGGGAGATAGCGCAGTAGAAAAAGTGCTTGCCTGGCAAGCGCAAGGTCCTGAGTTTGATCCCTGGTACCACCAAAAAAAAAAAAAAAAGCACAAAATAGGACTCAATATATAAAAATGGGGAGATTAATTACAAATTGAGATTTCTAATCGGCTGAGCTATCTGGCCGGCCCTTAAGAACATTTCCAAAGGGCTTCATTTCAGTTAATATCAGGAATGATGGAGTTTAGAAAAATCACAGTAGCTTTTTTGTATCCCACAAGTAAAATTCTAGAAAACATTTTAAAGAATTATAGAAGTTAAACTTCCTTCTGACTCCTCATGAGCTATGTCAAAATTCCCTCAGCAGCACTCACTCCTCCGTATTTTTATGGGAAGATAGGGCCTTAAAAGAGGAGGACACAAACTTCTGAGCCTTTGGCAGGGTGGCACAGGGAAGCAGTGCTTGCACCTCGGGGGGCGGTCTGTCATACCTAGTGAAGGATGCGTAGGTGTCAATCAGTTGGAGTGTGGCAGGAAGGAGGTTTTTGGTGATCTCAGATGACTTATGAGGATCATTCTCTGCAGCCATCTTAGAAAAATGCTCATCCAAGGAGACTTGGACCTTTGAGATAGCAGCATCAAGGGTGTAAATGGACTGCAGACTAGGAATTTCATGGAGCTCCAAGATGGTGGTACAGTCGATGTTACAGAATGATGAGATCTTTAAAAATGCCCAGGAAGATAATTAGTTGTCGGAAAAGTCTCGCGGAAGTCGCGTTCTATCATTAGTTTTAACATTAGCATACCTGTCGAGCAAAGTATTCCTCTACAATTTCAACATCATATTTCACTGAGCTACACTTGGTGGACGCCAGTTCTATCAGAGAACCCGCACGTTCAGCCTTCATTCCCTGTTTTATAAGATGAGCCTATTTGGACAACAAGAAAAAGACTTAGCTTTAAGGTCTCAACAAGCACACAACATGACAGCAACAACCCTTCTCAGCAGGCTCTGGATTACAGGTGTACCTTTATCCAGTTGACATAGAAGCTGATGTGGAGGCGGGACGACCACCGCAGAGTATGTAAGATATCACATTCACTCATCTCAGGTGAGTTCATGGCCAGCTGGTTTACGTAACTCTTCGAAGGTGGCAAAATTCCTAGAATCCTCCACAAAATCAAGAAGTAATACTGAAGGGCACAGGCTTCCTAGAATAAGGAAACAGAGCAGTCACAGAGTGAGAATAAGGTACTGCCATACAAACTCCCTTACAAGAACTACTTCAAGTACAATTTCTGAGGTAGAATCATGAAGATTCTACCTCATGATTTCATGAAAACATCTCCCTATGTTTTCAAGTGAAATTTACCCTCATGTCTGCTCTTCAGATCTTTCTAGAGAATATGCCTAACAATAAAGCATAAAATGACCAAAAAAAATTTGTTCCACATCACACACATTTCACTGGCCAAAAAGGATGCTATATGACAACTCTGGCTCACTAATCATTTACCAATTAAGCAAAGCCAAAGGATTTTTTTTTTGGCAGGCTCATAATGAGCCAGCCTTTCATGTGGCATGGGATTGTTGATATGATGTCCAGAAATACAAAGATACACCAGAGAACCACAGAAGAAGCTCAAGCATCAGGCTTCCAACATCAGGCATCACTCAGCAGCCACAGGCGACCCAGTAGTTGGGTGGTCACTAATCCTCAAAGTCTTAGTTCTCTCAGTGCTAAACCAAAAGAATGGAAAAAATGATGTCCGTGGTGAAAATAACCACTCAAACTACATAGAAATACTGAAATATCGGGCAGTTCTGGAAACAAACATTCGATAAGCTGATTAGTCCACTTCTGGTAGAAAGAAACTTCCGCTAGAAATAACTGATTATTAAAGAGCCCAAGTTTCACCAGGCTCTTATGGTCTTACCAGGGCCGTCACATTCTTGTTCTCCTTCCTCCTCACAGTATTGAGCTGGGACCCTGCTGCGAGCAGGGCTGTCAATGCAGCATAAAGTTCATCATATTTGACAGGCTTCGAGAAAAGAACTTCACAGGCCTAATATCAGAACAGATAATCATTTCTTGCTTTTTGAAATGTTTTTTTCTGATTACCCCTGCACTATCATTTAACCTCAGGATTGACAAAGTATCCCCTTTAAATTGCACTTTTTGATTCTCCCTGCAGCAGATTCTACTTCCTGGGCCTTCACTCAGCATGTAAACTACCTTGAGTATACATGTGCAGACTTTAGGACAAAAGAGTGAGGTAGCAATTTTGGCCATTAAAATATTTGTACAGCATAAATGCTAGAAAGACAGTCTTCAAATATAACGTGGCAGAGGTGACGAGTCCTACAGCAAAAGGGCAGCTCAGTAAATAAATCTCAAGACAGCATTTTCTACACAGCAAAAGCTCAAGTCCCGACACACACACTAAATTCCATCATTACAGAAAGTAACCGCCTCAATGCTGATTTGGCAGAGATCCTCTGGGCCCACATGTAAAATGGGGCTTCAAAGTCCTTAGTACCACGGAATCCAGTCGGTTCAAATCATCCTCTGAGGCTTCTGGGGACAAGACGCAGTAGAATCTGGGTTGTGGGACAGCATCTGGAAAGCAATGTGCTAGTGAAATGAACAGCTTCATTCTACACTCTGTCTAACCGTTAAAATTTTAGCACATTTCTCAGCCCTGGTACTTCTCACATTTGGGGCCAGAAATACTCTGCCATGAGAGGCTGCCTTGTGTACTGCGGAATTAACACAGCGCTGGCCTCTACCCACTGATGCCAATAGCAGCCACCTCCCCAATCCTCCACCAAACTGTGACAATCAAAGCATGTCTCCAAGTACTAGCAAATGTCCCCTAGCAGAGGACATTTATGTTATACTTGAAGCCACCGTTCTAGGAGTCAACTAAGGTGCTCTATGATTAAGTTAATCAATTACACCATTACACTGACTACATTTTTTTAATTTTATTATTTATTATTTATTATTATTTTTTTGGGGGGACCGGGGTTCAAACTCATGACCTTGCACTTGCCAGGCAGACACTTGTGCCATGGAGCTATTCCCCAGTCCCAACTGACTGCATTTTAAAGCCTATGTTGTTTTCCCAATAGCCACAGGGTTAACTAATATCAGGTGATAATAAAATGATCTTAAGACTTCGTAAAAGTCAATATTTAATAATCCTCTAGGTATAAATATACTATTAAGTAAGCTTAAGAGGTACCTCATCAGAAGAATAGACAACTGTTACATGAGAGATTGCAGAGAATATAGTGTTCTCATGATTTTCAGCACAGTGAATCACCAAAGCCTTAAAAAATTTAGCTTGTGGATTAGAACCACATACCCAAGGAAAAACTAAATCTAATCACCTAGAGTGAGGAGAATCCATACACTGTGTCCTCTATGGCCAGACTGAGGAGTCGCTAAATTCTGTCTCAATTTTGAAAAATAAATGTGGGGTATATGGGAATCAATTTCTAAAGCTGTCTTAAGCCCACAGATGTTTGCCGCCCACAGGCTGAAAGCTAACACAAGTGGCCAAAGATCCTCTAGGAGTCACCA
The DNA here is from genome assembly GCA_004027915.1 of Capromys pilorides. NCBI lineage: Eukaryota > Metazoa > Chordata > Mammalia > Rodentia > Capromyidae > Capromys > Capromys pilorides. Next base: position 5,408 of record PVKN010039732.1, read on the forward strand.
AGTTTCATATTTGACCCTGACAATGATAATCAGTAAGCTGTTTTTGTGTTGAAATCTTTCTCACCTGATGAGAAATGCTTAGACCAGTTTTCTTCTACTTCTTTGAACCCATGATAGAGAGGGGTGGTTGCTCGTCGGCTGCTGCTATCTTGGGATCCACTTGCCCACCCAAAAGGCGGACTCAGCAGGTTATGCTGCACCTTTTACAACAAAAAACCGAAATTAGGAAAGACACATAGTCATTATTCTGATTTTTACTTCAGGCATGATATGTAGGTTGGCATATCAAGGCCTAGAAATTCAACAAACCAAAATAAAATCATAAAAATTTTTCTGTGACTTATTTTAGGAGCAATATTTGATGGAGCATAATGGCAACACTGCTCAGTGAAAAATTTTACGAAATGCTTAACACAGTAAGCCTTGAGTGATCTTTCATCCTCAGTTTGGATTCTTGGAGGTGACTTTTATGAACCATAAAACTGACTGGTTGACTATTACTCAGTTACTAACACATACTCATTAAGAGCTGATGTTCAAAACATTAAACAATTCAAAATGAATAGCAAAGAAGACACTATAATCCCATTTTAATATAGCAAATCTATCATTTTTGGATAAAATTCAGGTGCACATAAGCAAATGCCAGCAACTTTCCTAATTCTACCCTTAAGCCTACACTGAACACGTAAGACCACCACGAGCAGGTCATCTCCGATCTGGCTCCCAACTGCTAAGAGGAAAGATACTCTTGTTAACAGTAGAGCGAAAATAATGTGTGGACTGGTACCTGCTCAAACAGATACACAGGGGCTTTAGAGTACTGATGAAGCAGATAGTCAAAGATCAAAAGGAGGCGAGCCAGGATGAGAGGCACAGAGCGCATCTGGGCGTCCATGCCGACACTCAGCTCCTGGATGATCTGGACCAACTGGGTCAGGATAGTCTGCCGGCCTTTCTCAGAGAGGTGGTGGAAAATGAGGAGGAGCAGCTGTAGGTGTTCCACATTCAGATCTTCGGCCTCACTGGGCACCACCCCTTGCAGAGCATTCTGTTTCATTGTAGACAAAAACCTACCGCAGAAAAAAAGGAGGTTACTGGTAAGAAAATGCCCCAAGTCCCTCAAGGTTATAATTTAATCAAGCACCAACACAGTTAAACTCCTTGAATAAGATAAAGATATAGGCAGGGAAAAAAAAGCTGGAAGGGAAACAAAAGCAAAAATCTAAAATCTACCTATAAAAACTGCATAACTTGGTTGCAAAAATACTTATAAAAGCTTTATGTTCTCTCAACTATCACAGTAATGTCAATGCCCCCCCTGCCATCTGTGACAATAGAAACAACTACAAGGTCACTGAAAGATGCTGGTGTTTTCATTTAATGTACCTGGGCAGACAGAACCAACTGAATTATTTTTTTTCCTATATTTTGATGCTATTTTGATTTCTGGTCTCTTTAGATAGACAGACAGAAGCCAAAACTTGACCCAAATTCTATAATTTAATTCTAATTTTGATAATTTATGCTATAGGTTAAAATCATTACATGATAATAGTTACAAATAAATCAAACCATAAAATAATAAAAAAGTAATTATAATATTTGAGAACTTGTCAGAAGAGCTTTCATGCAAATAGAGGAATGAACACAGCCAACCATCTCTACTCCCCTTGGCTATTAGGAAAGAGATTTGTGTTTTAATAAGGGTGCCCTTCCTCGAAGCACCCACCCCGCCGGCTCCCAGCCTTTTTACAAGATTGCACCAGGAGAACTACAGTGGGCCTCTGGCATCCAAGAAGGTTTATGAGCTCCCAAATCCAATGCTAGAGTATTTGATCCCAAAATGGGGACTAGAAAAGCAAAGCCTTTTAAGAAAACAAATTGCTTTGAAGACTCCTAACCATGTAAACAAAAATGGCAAATACAGGTCCATCGAAGGAGGATTTAGATGACTAATCTGAGCTTCCCCCAAGGAAAAAAAATTCTTTAAAATTTATCCAAAAAGTCTGCAAGTCCCTCTAAGTGGTATCATGTGGAAAGGAAAATAAACAAGCACAGAGTTGGCTTCCCCTGCTCCCTCTCTTTCAAAAAATGAGGTCAGAATAAAATTGGTTATGCTTAGAATCCAGGTTCAAACAATTATAGCCAAAACCCCAATATGCTCCAGGAAGATTCTGCTTCCAGACACAGCTGGTATAAACTGTTCTGCATCTTCCCACAACGCCCACCATTCTCCTACCCTTACTACTCTAAACATATCATCACAACAACGTCTCAAAGCCACAGAATGACTACAAAGAAACCAAACAGGAGGTCGGTGAGATAGCTCAGCGATCTAGAGCACCTGCTTAGGCAAGCTAAGGCAATTGCAGGGACTGCGGTTCGACCCCCGGAACCATAGGCTGCGCCAGCCCCACCCCCACGGCAGGCTGAGCTGGCCATCACACACACACACACACAGAGACAGACATACAGTTTTTTAAAAAAATTTTTTTAAAAAGTCAAACACAATAGCAAGTAACTTCCTCTACAAACCTTCTCATGAAGTTATCTTACCTGTCCCAAACTTTAAGGCATTCCGGGACATCGGGGTCACCTTGTGTGCTAGCTTTATGTTGCCAGATGAGCAGGAGGCGTGAAAGCACAGACAGGCCTTGTGGATGAATATACAAGGGCCAAGGACCCTCGGAAAAAGGGGCAACTCCCAGCTGCTGTAGCAGTGTGTTCTGTCGGAAGAGACACAGGAAGTCATTAGGAAAAGGGCACAAGACAAGGCCAAAGGTTATTCATCAGCGCCACTGTTCACTGCTAAATACTGGACAGAGTAAAGAAACAGGAGATTTAGGAGTCTGGAGAAATATCACTTAGTTCAACAAAGTAAGACGAACATAAATGAGAAATTACTAATCTAACCCAAATAACATCTACAAGTTTAGTTTTCAAAATGAGTTTCTGAAAACTTAGATAATTTTAAAAATGGAGAGGCCATAAGAAGTTGATTCCTTTAAGAGAAAACTTCTGGAACAACTGTAATAGTGGATGGCTTTCCTTTCACTACCTCATGAAATAGATTATATTTCTAAATAAACCACATTAAATTCTATTCTCATAAAATATCCTTGATGATTCTATTTCTTAGAAATATACATTATCCAAGAGGCCTTGGATCTCAAGAACAGTTCCGCACGCTGGGCAGCTAATGCAGGCCAAGCAATGGGCATCGGCCACGCACTGTAAACACACTTTCACACAGAATACGAAAGGCGGTGACAGGAGGTAGGTCCTACGTGCTCTGTGTCATTAATGAGAGAGGTGGAAGAACACAAGCAAAGTCAGGTTTATTCAAACCCACAGCCATAAATGAATGCTCCACTCTTAAAATTAACTGCTAGCAGAGCATGGTGGTGCAGGCCTATAATCGCAGCACTTGGAGGAGGCTGTGGCAGCACCCTGTCTCAAAGGGCCAGGGATGCAGCTCAGGACGGATGGCCCTAGATTCTAGTGGGTGGGAGGGGGGTGGGGGGATTAATACTTGAGCTTGGGGTATGGCTCAGCAGGAGAGCACTTGCCTATCATGCATGAGGTCCCAGAGTTCTAACCTCAGCAAAGAAAAATGGAAAATTAACTGTTATTGGAAGGATGAAGACAGTTAGGGAATAAAAACTGAATGTTCAAGGTACAGACAGCTATAAATATGGATGATGGGATATATGGACTTTTTATAATGCTATTCTGACAATAGTTTTTTAAGTTATAACTTTTTGCTCTTTTTCATCGTGGTATTAGTTTTTTAGGCCTCACAGCCATAAGAAATACACAAACATTTCACAGGAATCTGGTTTTTAACAATGAGGCAGGGGCCAGAGAGGTGGCTCAGTGGTCTAAAGTGCCCGCTTAGGCAAGCTTAGGCACCACAGGGACTGCGATTCGATCCCCAGCACCACATGCTGCGCCAGCCCCACCTCCAGGGCAGGCTATGCCAGCCAGAACACAAATAAATAAATAAATAAATGAGGTTTAAAAAAAATAAAATAAAAATAAACTTAAAAAAAAAAAGTTAAATAAGACCTTTAAAAAAAAAAATGAGGCAAACCTTTACTTGGCTTTCTGAGACATACATACAACTCAAAGTTGCCTCAGCTGATAGTGCTAAAATGACAGGTGTGTGCCACCACACCCGACAGGAGCTAACTCTGCGGCAGTACTTTCACTATGTGCTGAGCAGCTTTTCTTCTTACTCTTTCTGTGTGGTAAAATATAAAATTCAGTACTCGAATCCCCTTTACATGTCACCATTCTGTGGGTTTAAACATTCTTGTGCAACTTTCAACATTTTCGCCTCCAGAACCTGTTCATCTTCAACAGAAGCTGGGCTTACTCATTTCTCACTTCCCCTCCCTGAGTCGCTGGAAGCCACCCTTCCCCTTCCTGCCTCTGAGCCTGACTGCAAGCAGGAGCACACAGGACACGGCCTTTACTGGCTTGCTGCCCTCAGTACAGCATCCTCAAGGCTAATCCAGGTCGTATCGTGTGGCAGAAATGCACACACTTTATTTATACATTCAAACACGACCACCAGGCTTCCTCCTCCTTTTGGCAACTGTGAATGGGACTGCTATGAACATGAATACACAAATAAATGTTTAAGTCCCTGTTTTCAGCTCCTTAGGATGTAAGTAGGATGAGTGAGCCTATAATTTTTTTTTTTCCTGTACTGGGGATATAGAACTCAGGGCCTTGTGCATGCTAGGCAAGCATTCTACCCCTGAGCTACACAGGCCATATAGTAATTCCACATTTGCCTTTCCGTTTTCATAATAGACCGTACCACTGTACATTTCCACCAGTAATGCACAGGATTCTACTCTCTATCCTAACACTCCTTATTTTTTGATAAAAGCCATCCTAATGAGTATGAAGTGGTACCTCTGTGGTTTAAATCCAGGCACTATTCTGAACTTTCATCACATCCTACTTCATCTGTCACTAATGCTTCTTTAATGTACATCCAACTACCACACTAATCTCAACCTTCCTAGTTGGGACTGCAGATGTGTCACCAGACCTGGGTGTCTCCACTACTTCGACTTCTTCTATGGAGTTCAAGATGCCTCACGTGTTGGCCTAAACTCTTTGTCAGCTTCTCTTGCTGAAGCACCTTTGCCATGTCGTACTTAACTTTCTTTGTTAGTGCCCTTTCACTTCCTCCTGGGCCTTCTAACATTGTCCATCCTTTCTGTAACACAGCACATGATGAGCTTCTGTAAAGTCCTCTTCTCCATTTCTAACTCCCACCGCGACCCTCAAACTAGAAGCA
>PVKN010039733.1:0-10824 GCA_004027915.1 Capromys pilorides
AGGAGGAGGAGGAGGAGGAGGAGGAGGAGGAGGGGAGGAGAGGGCACGGGAGGAGAGGAGAGGATAGAGGGAGAGAGGGAGAAAGAAGGAGAGAGGAGAGCAGGGAGAGAGAGGGACAGAGAGAGGGAGACAGATGAAACTACAGTGATAGTACACTGAACTATGTCTAGATTCTGTAGAACAAGATTATTTGATTATAGTACATTTAAATGCAGATAATTATCCATGACATTTCCAGTTGTCCCAGAGACAGGATCACCAGTTCAGCAACAAAATGGCGCTTGTGCCATCCCACCAGGAATATTATGAAGCCAGGCTGCTGACCTATTGAAAAAAAAGTAATAATAAAATGAAATGGGTAGAGGAGGGAAGCAACTATGGCCATCTAATTCAGCAATATGTCTGCTTAGATTGGAAGAATCGTAACTGTGCCCGTGCTGTGCCCATTAGATCCTTCATGCGTTTCCCTGCAATGTTTGGAGAAGCATCTAGGATGCATACTTTCTATGAGAAAGAAGATGAGTGATGAGACAAGTGGTAGAACGGTTGCAGGAGTTGGAACGTTAGTTGTTCCAATAGTTACTATATTTCCATTCCACAGGAGTGCGATGGTCCACGCGTTGCACCTTTTTATCTTCCCATTACATCATCAGAGTACTGTTACACTTCAAATTCCAGCTGCAAGTGTTGGAGAATGACGTATTCCCAATGCAGTGGTTTCTGTTCTCAGCTTTGGGGACAAGGTGGCTCTGGGTTCCCTCTCAACAAAGTGCGGGGTGGTGCCAGGGCACTTTGGGTGCTGCAGTTCTTCCCTGTTTACACTGCAGAGGTGTCCCCACTGTCTCACTTGCTCTCCACTCTGTCACCTGCATCGTTGGGGCTCCACCCCGTCCTGTGCACGCAGCCAGTGATATCAGAGAGGGGCGGGGCTAGGATCTGGTCCTGGTTTGCATCCCTGTCCGGCCCCCTTCCTGCCTAGCTGTAGGTCTGATAGCCGCTATGCATCTGTCTAAGGTAGGGGATTCTCTGAGGCCGTTCATTTTCGATCAGTCCTTTCCAGGTTCTACAATATTTCTCTCCGTCCTATTTTTATTTTATTTTTCTGTATTTAGGACAGGGCCTACGGGGTCTACAGGGTCTCACCACTCATATCAGATTCATAGTGATCCTCCTGTTTTCAGCCTCCCAAAGTGGGATTACAGGTGTGTGCCACCGCGCTCAGTTTCAATTGCCATCTCAGTGCTCCCTACGGACAGGGCTGGCAGGTCCTGCAGGGGATCGAACCCCACTCGCTGTGCCCTGCCTAAGCAGGCGATTTAGTCCTCTGAGCTCTCAGGCTGGCCCTGCCCTCCTATCTAGATATGTGAGTGCCAACCCTAAGACACCACTGCTCCGTCCTGGTGAGGCTCGTGCCCCTGCAATCAGGAGATTGTTCGGACCTCTGTGTTTGCCACATCCCATCTCCTAGGTGTTTGATTGCTTCAGCGATCACTGAAGATACAGCTTGACACACATTTTCTTCCTCCTAAAATGAGCTCCTTCCATGTTGACCATTTCTACCTACCCTTGATTTTTTGAGAGATTTTTGTCTGTGCTATGCATGAATTTTGCGTAACAAATTTTACTGAAATCATCGCGGCACTAGAGAAAAGATTTACAGAAGATATGGGGCCTAATACTGAACTCATGTAAAGCGAAAGCGAAGTCAGGAATTGTGTCACCATAGATCATAACCCATAGAGCTGAGGTATCTCCCAGCCTAAGCACAGATTTGCTTTCATTGAGTGATTTTTGGCTGAAAGAGTGCTTGCAAAGGTGCTTCACAAGATTGCCAGGCTGTGCTGGTTTCTTGGAATGCACAGACCAATGATTTCAGTTGGAAAGGATCTTAGTGATCGTTTAGTCTGATTTCCCTATGTGACGGACTCAGAAAACAATGCCAAGAATGAAGAAAAGAGTCAACTGAAATCCCACATTTTGTGAGCAGCACAGCGCAGGGTGGGTCTGCAGGCCCCTGGGGCAATGAGAGCATCCATGGGAGAAAAGGTACTTGCCTGGTGCCTGCTGTGCACCTCTGTAGTGAAAGTATCGGACACATTCATGCGACGTGCACACATCATACAAGCTGACACAACTACAATGGCATAGGCCATCCTCAAAGTGACACTGGAAGGATCTAAGGACAAAATGGCTGCTGCAAGAACTTGGATTGCTACTTAAGCAAACCAAAGTTGAAAATAGAGAGCAGAATAAACTTCAGCTTCAAAGCTCAAAACACAGCTAATCTGTATCCAGGGATTTATAAGGTATGCAGTGAAATCTGTTTTGTTTCTTTACTTTAGTGATCACCTTATGAAACGCCACTTCCAGCTTCCTCAGGCACCAGCAGAGAGCTAAGCTCCTGAAGGTCCACCTACTGGATTCATGCATCACTGAATGCTCAAGGAAACATTGAAACTTTTCATGGATCTAAGCTTATCTTTAATGTACACACCTGCACAGGGTGTGTGATCAAGCACATGAAGTTTAATTTCAAAGTGTACTACCTTAGAATTTATGTTCAGATGAACTTTGTCAGGATTTGAATGTTAATGGTTTTCAAGGCACATGGGACTATCCCTGAAGCAGTAGAGAATGCATGGCACTCTGACACCCTGAGGAAGCTGGTTGAACACTATGCATCAGCAATCTCTGACACTGGGGGCTTCCCTTTTTGGCTATAGGAGGACTAGATCCTGTGAAGATGACTTCAAGAAACTTGGCTTTCTGTTTTTTCATATTAGCTCTGTATCTTGGTTTTTCCAGAGTTACAGACATACAAGGTAGCCCTGGCTTTTGCCTATGTAGAAGAGCAAAACAACAGGTAGTGGAGGTACGTAACACTGCTCAGTTGTCTGGGCGTGTGGCTCCCGCAGTGTGTAAGTGAACACAGCTGCTGTAGTCCTAGGTACACAAGGGCAAGTCAACAAGAGCACAGATCAAGCATTTCCTCATCCATCTCTTTGTTAGCAGAAAGGTGATAATGGATTTTGTTTCACTCATAATTATTTGTAATAAAATACCAAACTCTTTCAGAAGCTACCAAAAAAAAAAAAAAAAATCATACTACCATGGGCTGCAGAGATAGCTCAGTGGTCTAAGTGCCTGCCTGGCAAGTATAGGGACCTGAGTTTGATCCCCAGTACCACATACTGTGCCAACCTGTAACCCAGACTGTGCTGGCATCAAAACTAGGCATGGTGGTGCATGCCTGTAATCTCAATGCTGAGAAGACTGCTACAGGAGGATCACTATATGAGTCTGAACTGCATAGTGAGACCCTGTATCAAAAAGAAAAGGAAAAGTGAAAAAGAAGTGTACTACTGTGAAAGACTAAGTTTCACAAAGCCCCTTCAAAACTTGTCCATGCTTCAGGGACATTTTTCCCCTCATTCATGCAGTTGGGGGGGTGGGGTGGGTCTTTTGCAGCACTTTTAATTGCACAGTGTATCCTGGCTACCTCTGTATCCCACCCTGATTGAAAATATTTAAATTTCATGATTTCTGAGGCTCTACAGAATGCACAGAAGTTACAGGTGCCAGATCGAGAGATTAATAAAATGTGTTAGGAGCCTGCCTTTCCTTTGGGTTGGCCATATTCATTATACCATTTTGATATATATCCTTTTGACAAGGATGGTACAGTAGGTGTCTTTTATTGAAATACTTTTTTTAAAAATGTATGCACCATATTTTCAATCACATTGCACATTAATAGAAGTGTGGTAACATGCATACCACATATTGCAACAAAACACTGCCACTCTGTGCTTTCATGGACCCTGCCACCCTACGGGAAGAATCAGGAAACCAGGGAGAGGCCAGAGATGAGGGCAGCTAAGGATATAGGTGTCACATCCCTCTGTGAGGAGCTCATGTTGGTGCTCCGTGGGAGCATGGCCTTCCAGTGGCAAAGAGCTTATGAGAGATAAGCAAATATTCATCTGACCTCATTTATTCAGAAAGGAGTCCCTGATGTTAGAGAGGAATCGTGGGTAGAACTTGGCTTCTGCTTCAAGGGTTATGAAACAGAATTATTTCATTGGGTTTCAGACCCGTTGTGCTTTTATCTTCCTTGTAGACACAGAAGGGCCTGAAGAAAACATGGTGTCATATACAGAAATTATGCGGATGCAGTTCCTTTAATGATCCCTCCAATAGCTGGCTCACAGCAAATTGTTCCTTTAGCATCTCTTTTGAAACCACTATTAATGGACCAATATTCCTTCACAATTGCTCGTGAATAAGAAGACAGATTTCTAGGACCTGAAGCTTATTTCTGCTTCTGAGAAAGTTCTCTGGATCTTGGACAAAGAGCACAATATTACTGAGTCTTATTTTCAGTGTAATTTTGGGCTAGCAACTTTGATAGAGTTTATATTACATTGAATATTTTACAGTTTTTTGAGGGCAAATATTAACTAAATTTGTATCATGAAGAATTATAAATAAATCATTTCTTATAAAATGAGTAATATCTTCCATGCTTAGGACTGCTGTAGCTATTGGACATTAACTTGATTTATATATAATCCAGAACTCAATCTAAAATTCCTTATACACAGGGTTTTTTTTTTTTTAATATTTTTAACTTGTCAAGAAACTTTGAACCGGTGGTAATGTCACACTTGTTCTTCTCTTAATCAATAAGACAAAGTAAACCATTTATTTTCTATATTTAGGATGACTTTATTTTGCCTTCTTTGAAAATGTTACTTTAATTTGCACTTGGAACCCCTCTAATGCAATCAAGACCTGAGTGCCACATTTTACCTCTTGCCAACAAACATGCTCGGGTGTGTGACAAGCTACAACAATGTCCATTTCCAAACATTGCATTGGTTTTAAAGAACAAAGGAAAAATAAATAATGTCAACATTAAAATTTGAAAGGGGCTGCTGCTATGGAGGTCAATTCATTGATGTCCAGTGTGGAGGTCAGTTAGAGGACTGCTACTATGATCAGCCACATGTGGGAGTTGTTACTACCTCAGCATCACACCAGGTGACACCCCAGCCCTCCGTTTCCTACACAAGAGGATGATCAACAATCAGTAAGGAGCAAGCACGCTTCCATGTGGGTGACAATGCTGGTAGCACTGGGAAGCGAACAGATCCGCTGTGTGAGATCAACTTAGTTCACGGGTGGAGGAAAAGTAACTAAAATATTGATTACACAGAAGTGTGATACATGGATTGTGTGTGTGTGTGTGTGTGTGTGTGGCTTTGAACCTTAAAACTGAGGGTGCATAAGTTCACCATGTGCACGTAATATAAAGATGTTTCCTAGCTATGGAGAATTTCCTGTAGTGAAGGTGACATGTAACCTAAATATCAGTGCTTGTAAGCTGACTGATGATTAGTCAAACGTGGATGAATCACTTAAATCTTCAATGTTTGAGGAGCTAAGAAAAGTTTCTTTTCTTTTTTTTTTTTTACTTTCATGTTACTTTTAGTAAATCACCACCTGCTTTATGTCCATAAAAATTTGGCATAAACTGAAACATAACTGCTAAGTATTTTTACTATCTGTCTGTCTGTCTGTCTGTCTGTCTGTCTATCTATCATCTATCTATTTATCATCTATCTATCTATCTATCCATCCATCCATCCACCTGTTATCTATTTCTGTTACACATGTTTCAGTCTTTGAATTATCCTAACTAGGATAATTTATGACTCCTTTTCTTTAATTTTCATTTTTTGTTTTACAAAGAGATAGAGCCGGGGCCGGCAAGATGGTTAGGTGGTATAAAGTGCCTGCTTAGGAAAGCTTAGGCAACAGTAGAGACTGTGGTTCAATCCCTGGCAACACATGCTGTGCCAGCCCCGTCACCAGGGCAGGCTGAGCTGGCCATAATAAAAAATTAAAAATAAATAAATAAATAAATAAATAAATAAGAGATAATGTCAATAAAATAACACAAAATTTCACAATAAGATGCTATGAAGTTAGCAATGGTTGTTATATTGCCTATTGTCATCTTCACGTAGTTGCTCAGATTACTAAACACATTTGTGTGAAATTGCTCAGACAACATGAACACTAACTGCTCCCCTCTGTGAACTAAGAGAAATCAGTCATCATTTTCTATTTGGTCAGCCTGTCTAAAATCACTTGTTCTACTTTTGTGCAATTTGTTTTAATGACATGGAACAATAAGGTACCAATACTAACACTCCTACAATTACCATTGTCTATCTCACAACCCCACCAATTGTACTCATGTGACTCCCCTCAAAAAAAGTAAAGCCCTTTTGCTGTTGGCTTGTGGTCTCAAAGCTTTTACATTTCTCAGCTCTTTATTTTAAAAGATGTATATGATGAATATTTTAAAAATCTAATAGAGAGTCCAGGGTGCACACATTGGTATATTCATATGCACAGAATAAACTTCCTGGAAATACCCCACCTATTAAAAAGAACAGGAAATTACGCTTAGGTGCATTGATAAATAAAAAGAAAATGTTTTAGTTTTTTTTATTCTTTCAGTGTAACAGTCTAAGTCTTTAAGTGGGCAAGTTATGAACCTCTGCCTAAAATCAGACTAGATTACGCACATGAGGTAACCCAGAATTATGTCATCAACAATTTCTGCAGTGTTCTATTTTTAGCACTTTGATTAGAAGTTTGGAGGTGCTCTCCTCTCCATCATCTCATTTAATCCTCGTGGAAATCCTCCAAGGAGAGGATGAGCAGACACGCTCCTGCTTAGCTTATGTGCAGGGATAATAAATTTCATGGAGCTAAATGGTTCTCAGACACCGCAGCTATGAAGTGGATTAAAAACATTTCCTAACCATTTCAGGATAATCCTCCCTGAAGTGTGTGCTGGGAGGCTATGGGATTAGGGCAGCCCAGTTGGGCTCCACTTCCAGCTGGACTTGGGTCAGTAGAGAACCGAGGACCGCATGTGATGTCTTAGGGCCTCAATGCAGTTGGCCATTGGCTGAAATTTACCAAATCCAGAACCAAACACAAGAGAAAACAAAACCAATAGTGTTTTTCTTCTTCATGAGTTGATTCCATTTCACATCACCGCAGTGGAAAGATGGTGCATAACTAGGGTACAACAGAGACAAAGCTCTGCTTTAAAGAGTTCACATGTTGACACCCCAAAATCAATACAGAGTGCAATTTTAAGTAATAATAACTATTAAGGAAACAATTGTAAAAGGAAATAGTGACAAAAATTGACAGTATGGGGTAATAGAAGGGTGATAAAGTTTAGAACCCTGGGGACAGTGACAGGGACAGAAGGACTGAAGAGAGCCAACCAGGGAAAGGATAAGAGGAGCCACGAGCCACAAGGCTCGGGCAGGACCATGAGGAGACCAGGATGAGGTCACTGCATCAGTGACATGGAAAGCTCTGGAGAGTGACAGAGATGTGCGGTGACACGAGGTAGGCTGGAGAGGGACCCAGATGGCATTTGCTGGTCCTCTGCTTAAGGAGTAAAGATAAAGTAGAGTGTCAATTTAAAGGAGAGGAGAGCAGTTCCAGAAGTTTTAGCAGGTTTCATTTAATAATTTGATGGGTTTTTGTGAGGTCCAGACATTCATGAGGCCTTCAGTTCCAAAGAGACTCGATCTCATTTATTCTTCCAAGCAGATTTTAACGTGTGTCAAGAAGAGTTCTATTCACAAAGGACCCTTTAAAAAGAGGGCAGTGGAATGAGAAGCATTAAAGTAGTCTCCTAGGTCTTGATGCTTAGAAATTGGAATGTAGGAAAATTGAAAAGGAAGGTAAATGCTCAGCCTTTCACATGAGAATAAAAATCTCATTAAAAAAAAAAAAAGATAAGGAAACTAGTAAAGTAACTTGTGCCATACATTTTACAGTGTAGTCCCTCTTATTGTTTTATCAGTCTTTTCTTTATGTATTTAGTATGGGGTCTACAGGGTCTCACTACACAGGTCAGGCTCACAGTGGCCCTCCTGTTTTCAGCCTCTCAAGCGTTGGGGCTAAAGGTGTGCGCCACCATGCCCAGTCTGTGTGACCATCTCAGCGTGCTCCAGGGGTGGGGCTGGCATGGCTTGTGGTGCACAGGATCGACCCTCTTCCCAGAGTTCTGCCTATGCAGACACATTTATCAGTGTTTTAAAATTCTCTTTGAAAAATTGTGTAATCATTCTTAAAAAGCTAAATCCGCATTCCCTAATTAAAAACAGTTTACTCATTTCTCTCTAAAATGGCATGCCATAAACATGAGGTAAAACTGACAAGCATCATGAATGTTGAAATTACTATATTTATATTTTGCCATAAAATAAACAACATACACGTTATAAATTACTATCTTTTGGCTTCTACATCAAAAATGAAAAAGGGCATCCTAACTCTTAAAACACGCAGAACAGTCCTTGTAGAAAAACCCAAGGCTATAATTATGTCTCCTTTTTCTGCATCATTATTTCTATTTGTTGGAAATGCACAGTTTCACCATAAGCAAAACACAGACATCATAGTAAAACGAGTGTGTGTTTCAGCAGGCTCGGAGAAGAGCATGGAAACTGGTCGACAGCGAGAAGGGCTTTCGCCTCTCCTCTGAGGAGTCCCAGGAAGAGCTGTGCTACCCGGCCTGCAGGGAAGAAACCTGAGGCTTTATGCCTCCTCACTGACCTCCTGGCTGTTCAGCTACAAAGTAAGCAGAATAGTAACTGCGAAAAGCTTTGTTGCAAGATTTAAACGATGTGTGTGCATTATTTCCTTTCCCTATAAGAGTTACTGAGGTGTGGTTTATGTCCTCTCAACCCTTTCTCTGTATGTCTATTTTTCCATTAAGACCTCTCCTCTATAGTAACAAATGTCTGTAAGCAGATGGCAACATCGGATTCTTTCAGGTTTAATGTCACCGAAGTGAACACAGCAACTGCTATCTTCAAGGAATTTTAAATTTTCACAAGATTTCCTAATTCTTCTTGGAAATCTATTCTCTCTCTCTCTCTCTCTCTCTCTCTCTCTCTCTCTCTCTCTCTCTCTCTCTTTCTCTGTCTCTCTCTTATTTCTTCTTGATTTTATGACTCAAGGCAAGAAAAGTTGTTTCACTCAAGGATCTTGCTTGCTTGGGTTAAATGGGATGATATTCTTTCTAATTTCTCCTTTAAAGCCATATAAATCATGGAATTTAGGTACAAAACAAAAATTTCGTAGGTGATAAAATTAATACAAAAGCTGACACCAAGTAGTCCCAAGTGGCTAAGAAAAAGAGATATAATTGTAAGTAAATGCCCTGCAAGGAGCCACTCGGCTATGGTTTCAGGACAAATAGTCAAAAGGAAGTCAATAGTCGCAGAAGGAAACCACTGGGAACTTGGTGGTGGGATTTTGCAATTCAACAGGCACCAAACAATAGACTATGTCCTTCTTTTATTTGTGCACACCTGACTTCACAATCACTCTAGAAGATATTTTCAGTGTACTATATATCCCATTTTACTCTCTAAAATTAATCAAGTAACTTTTATTTCCTATGTGAAACTTAACATTGACATCTCAATGCATTTTACACACAAGTATTGTGTAATGCAATGATTCAATGAAAAGGGAGCCAAAGGTTGTTTCAAAAACCTTGGAATCTTCTCATTAGCTGTGCCATACCTGGAGATCAGCCAGCTCTGAGGACTCCATAAGAGAAGCCACCTATTCTGACGGCCTGACGAAACATTGCACAAAGCAACAGTGGCTTGGGGTCTGTGTATCATTCACCAAAATATGAATGGCTTAGGAATCTTTTATTCTAAATTATTTAAATCATTATTCTTAACCATCTGTCTGCCAGCAACTCATTGGAATCCACAAATGTCATATAATACAAACAAACATTTTTCAGATATCTGCCAAAATTTACTTTCCACTTGCAAAAGCTGGCAAACACTCCTGTGCAGGAGGCTGATTACTTTTTCCAAATGCTTTCTTTCTATTGTCTCCAGATAATGCTATTCTGAATGAACCCCCTGGTCAGGGATGAGCAACCCAGAACAACCACAGAAAACCGCACGAGGCTCTCTGCTAAGCAGGAAGCTGTTGTCACTTTCTATTTCCTCTGTGCATTAAGAAAAATTAAATGGATTTTACCTCTATAAATTAAACCATTGCAAAACCCATTTCAAGTTAGCATAAAGCTTCAATCCCTAAGTTAAAATAAAATGCACAATTTGTTTAATTGTAGATATGCTATTAGGCAATATGAAGAACATTTACAAGCTGCTGGAAATAGGATGGGAGAAAGTATATTCTTTTGTTCCTTCATTTGAGTTCAGTGGTATTATTTAAGCAAAACTGCTGAGTATAACAAGTCATTCTAAGTAATTTAAACATGTTCAGAACTTAAAATGCAATATTTCCCTAAGCTCTTGATGATCCCTTTAAAATTTTCCAAGTTGGTTAAAAGGAATGAAAAAACAACCTAAGTCCTAGACTCTATGAAGAGGATATAAGCTGAGAGCCTTTGAAATACAGGCTAGATCTCTGAAAACAATTTATTCACTTGACCAAGGTTCACAAATCACTGATATAAAAATTGCACATTGTGATTTTATGAGAAAAATAAATAATTACATCAAGTTACGGTAACACACCTGAAAGGTGTTAATGTCAATGTTTCCTAAAGGAGGGATGTGAAACATGTATAGAATAGTCTAAGCACAATGCTTAATTTATTTTAGGTTTCTGGGCTCTGTTTCAGCTTTCACACAATTTAGGAAGGATTGGAAAGTACCTATAGGGCTCTTGTAAGTAAATTAATTGAGGAAATTTAAAGGATTATATGGTTTGTTAACCGTG
>PVKN010039734.1:0-10827 GCA_004027915.1 Capromys pilorides
ATCTTAGGGTATGCTTATTTTCAGTATGTTGAGGATACTGATTCTCTTCAGGTTGTTCTGTAGACCTACTCATCCCAAAGTTTCATACTTTCAGAAGTTGTATATGGGTATACATTGATGAATTCATTCTGGAATTTATATGGATAAACAGAAAAACACAAACAATGAAGGGAATCTTGAAGATTGGAGCAGCTCCAGGCATTTGTCTATAGTGCAGATTTTTTCTGTGGTAAGTGAGATAGTAGATAGTTTACAGCTGTGCAGCTTAGGTCATACTTGCTGACCTTTGCTCTGAAGGGTATCAAGTATCTTATAAAATTCACATAATCAAGGATGAACATACAATGGATAACGAGTCTAATCCAAAGTACAGAAAAAGACCCATACATCTGTGTGGTCTTATTCATAAATAATAAATATTGATTGCTAGTAAATGGAATAGCGTTGGCAACAAATTCCTATGTCAAAGCAAAATTCCAAGTAGAATTTTAGATTTAAATGTTAAAGATAAAAAAATAAATAAAAAAGATCACATGCTACTTTGGGGATAGGCACAAATATCTTTATTTTGTAGAGAAAAGGTAAAATTTCATTACAAAATATTGCTAGAATAACAGTAGTTATTATAATACATATTGTTATCTTTAAAATAGTTGTTCAGGGTACAAGATATTGGCGTAAAAATTCCTCCAGTTGACATTAGCACAAATCTTCCTTTTCAGTGACCTTTAGTATAACTGAATAGCATTTTTCCCCTTTCCCCTACAGTCCTTTCCCCTTTCATCTATCCTAGCTCCTTTTTCCCTTTGAACAATATTTTCTCATTTCACAGTATTTATTGTTCACTTTGGACCTTAGTTTCTCACATAAGGAAGACAGTACGATGTTTACACATGTGAGTTTGACTTGTTTCACTTATGAGTATGATCTCTAGTGACATCCATTTACCTATAAAAGTCTCCGGTTTGTCCTTCTTTATGGCTGAATAGTACTCCATTGTATAAATTATCACATCTTTTTAATCCATTTTTCAGTGGATCAGAATTTGGGTTTCCAAGATTTACCTATGACAAATTGTACTGCTATAAACATGGGTGCACATACACGACAGTCGTATGATGTTGTTTATTCTTCTGAAAAAATACCCAAAAGGAGAGTAGCTGAATCCAGTGAGTCTCTAATTCTAGTTTGTTTACTTTCCATAGTGGTTGTTCTAGTCTACACTCCAACAAACAATGGAGAAAGGTTTCTTTTTCCCCACCTCCCACCAGCATTTGTTTTTGGTTGATTTATTGATGATAACCGTTCTTTCTGGGGTGAGATGTAATTTGCATTTCTCAAAGGACCAGTGATATTAAACTTTTTTTTTTGTATATTGCCATTTGTATTTTTTGATCTGAGAAGTGTATATTCATCTCAGATGCCCATTTTTGGATAGGGTCTTTGAATTTGGAGGGGGCTGATTTTTCATATGTTCTACATAGAAGTCTTTTGTCTAAAGAATGGTTAGCTAAATTTTTTTTTCCAAATTTATGAATTTTCATTTACTCTGTTGATTTTTTGATGTGCAGAAACTTTTGAATGACATGAGATCCCAGTTGTTGATTCTTTGAAGTATTTTCTGTGAAGTTTGATTTTTGTTCATGAATTCTGTGCCTACCCCAGTGTCTTCAAAGTTTCTACCTACTTTCTTTTCTTATAGATTAGTGCTTCTGCTTTAATATTTAGATCATTCATCATCCAGCCTTACTATTTTAGTGCATGTTGATAGAAATTGATCCAGTTTTAGCCTTTGGCTTGTGGAGAGCCAGTTTTTCCAGCACCATTTTTTATTTGATCTAATTTGTTTTAATTTGATATAGAGTCTTGCTTCACAGTTGGACTCATAATGATCCTGAAGTCTCAGCCTCCCTAGTACTGGGACTATCGGCATGTGCCACCATGCCCAGTTTTGGGTCCAGCATGGTGTGCCTGGGTTTCTGGGGCTGGCACTGCCTGTGGTACCAGGGATTGAACCCGAACCTTGCACTTGCCAGGCAAGCACTTAGACCATGGAGCTACTTCCCCAGCCCTCCAGCACCATTTACTAAAGAAGCTGTCTTTCTTCCAGTGAACACATTTGGCCCTTTTATCAAAGATAAGGTGGCCAAGTGCATTTGTAGTTGTGTCTGTATCTTCTAATCTGTTGATCCTCAGGTTGTTTTGTTATTGTTGTTCTTTCCAGTACCATGCTGATCTTATTATGGTAGCTTTGTAACATAATTTCAAGCTAAGGATTGTCATGACCCCTGTCTTTGTTGCCCAGGATTGCTTTTACTACTGTAGGTCTCTTTTGGTTCTAGTTGAATTTTAAGAATGATTTTGTAGATCTGTGAGGTGTGTGTATTCTGACACCGTTGCGTGAAACACTCTGTAAATATCAACTAAGTTCATTTCCTCACAGGTTTGGTTCAGTTCTGATATTTCTTTGCTGATTTTTTGTTTGTTTGATCTATTTGTAATAGTGGGCTATTCAGGCCCCCCCATTACAGTTGTGTTACTGCTCATTTGATTATTTCATGTCTGTTAATTTTTGTCTTATATAGTCGAGTGCTTCTGTATTTTGTGCATGCATATTTATGATTATTTTCTCCTCCTCTTGAAGTTTTCCCCTAACAGGTATATATTGACCTTCTTTATCTCTTTTGATCATTCTTGACATTCACATTTTCTTCCAACAGGATTGCTTCCCCTACTTTTTCTGGGTTCCTGTTGTATGGAGTATTGTATTTCATTGTTTGACTTTCAGTCTGTGAAAATTTTTTGAGTTAAATGTGTTTCTTGTATACAGCATATTGCTAGATTTTGTTTCTTGATCCCTTGTGTCAGACTTTTTTTTTTAATTGGTGAATTGAGGCCATTTACATTAATGGTTAAAACTGGTATGTATTGGCTTATCTTGGTCATGTTGTTTTCTTGCTGTTGGTTCCCTACTTTTCCCTTCTATTTAATTCCTTGCTTTACTTGGCGGTGTCTTTCTGTCATTATTCCTGGAATTGTAGCCATTTTTATCATTGTCTAGAATGTCTTTAAGTACCATTTGTAGTGTTGCTTTGGTAATCATGAATTGGTCTTTGTCATGGAAATATTTTTTTCTCCATTGATTTTAAAAGATAGTTTTGTGGAGCATATCAATCTGGGTTCAAAGTATATTTCATTCCAAGATCTTCTTGACTTGAGGATTTGTGTTGAGACATCTGCGGTGATTCTGATGGGCTTTCCTTTATAGGTGATCTGTTTCTTTAAATGACAGCTTTTAAAATTTTGCTCTTAGGCTGAATTTCTATGATCTTGATTATTATATGTTTGGGTATAAGGTATATTTTGATTACAGCTAATCAGAGTTCTGCCTCACTTATCTGTATATCAGATTCTTTACCCATCCTTGGGAAATTTTCTGCTATTCTGCATATAGGTTTTTTGTTTGTTTGTTTGTTTTAGTGTCATTTGTGTTGACTCCTGCTTTTTCATTGACATCACATATTACTATATTACTTTTCTTTGCATTGTCTTCCCAAAGATGGATTGTTTGTATTATTGCGCAACTGGTAAATTGTTTTTTTTCTGATCTGTTGCTATTTTTAAGAGATGTTTGCTTTCATGATTGCTAGCTGAGATCCTATCTTCAAGATTTGAAAATCTATCTTCTGTTTCATTTGAGCAGTTAGGTCAGCTTTCAATGGAATCGTTAAATTTCCTAGATACATGTTTGAATCCATTTCATGCATTTTATTTCTCTCCTATGTTGATCATTTACGATTTCCATCCTCTTCTATCATTATCTATTTTTTATCTATCCATTTATAAATGTTTACATTTCTTGTTTTACCTGAGAGATAATTTCTGATATGATTTCCTCTATTATCTCACAGACTTGGTTTTTTTCTTCAGTTTCTGTCATTTCAGAAATATCAAGTGTGTGTCTGTCTTTGAGTTTCCTCTATCTCAATTGGACTTGTTCTGGGTAGGGTGGAGGTCTGAGGTTTTGTTTTGCTTCCGCATCTTATCTTTTTCTCTTTGGAAATTTTTTATTTTGTTTTCTGTGTTGGTCTTTATAAGCTTTTATAGTAGGTAGCTCTATTACTAGTATGAAGGCCCCTCTAGATAATGTTTGTTCCTTGGGGATATCTTCAGTATGTAGGAATTTCTTGGTTTGTGTCTGCCCCAATAGCCTTCCTTCCCAATTAATTTAGAGATGTTAATATCTGTTTGGCTCAGTCCTCAGTCCTTTTGTGCTAGGGGATGGTGCGGTTATGATCCCAAAGAACAACTGATTAAAATAGACGACATTCTAGCTAAGGTAATATAAGTAGCTATAACAACAGTATTAAGCACAGTTTAGTAACTGACAAACCGGAACTATTAATTTTGAACCTTTGACCATAGGAGCAAAATCTACAGTTATATTACAGAACCCATTGTAACTTGGTAGCTTTATGCAATGTTTCCCTTTGGTAGAGTAGTTTACCCTGTGGTGAGGAAATGTAAGAAAGATAGTGAATAAAATTACAAGATAACTGAAAAGAAAGTAGAAGCCACCGGGGTGGGCAAAGGATAATCACACAAGTTTTGGGAAGCTAGAGAAGGGGGCAGAAGAAAAGAATGTGTGTCATGGTTTTTTTGTTTATTTGTTTGTTTTTTATCAGGATTCAAACTCAGGACCTTTGTGCTTGCCAGGAAGGCACTGGGCCACTGAGTCCCTTAAAAGG
The DNA here is from genome assembly GCA_004027915.1 of Capromys pilorides. Taxonomy (NCBI): domain Eukaryota; kingdom Metazoa; phylum Chordata; class Mammalia; order Rodentia; family Capromyidae; genus Capromys; species Capromys pilorides. The sequence goes on from PVKN010039734.1 coordinate 4,749, forward strand.
CAGGAATCTATCTGAGTTACAGAGTGTCATGTTTTGTTTTTGTTTTTTTTTTTTAGAAAAGAATGAATGAAGCAAGGGATTGTCTGAGCTTGGTCTCTGGGTTTATATTTCCGTTCCTAGGCATAATGTTGGTTCACCTAACTTATCACCTGTTGGCTTGTGTTGTTACTGTTGCTTCTGGCACCACTTGTCCTGCGGCCCATCCTGTGCACCCTGGCTGGAGGCTCTACTGTGTGTGTGGCGGATGTTGCCCCAGGCTCTGTCTTCCTGCACAGTTCACCTGGATCTGGCAGCAGGGAGGGGAGGGACTGGTTTCTGGGCCTTCCTGCATTGTGCAGCTGGGTCCCAACAGCTGCAGGTCTCTGCTTGAGCCTTCCCACACTGTTCTCCTGGATCCCTACGGCCATAATGGTAGGGGCTGTTCTTTGTGCCTTTCTGTGCTGTTCACCTGGATTCCGGCAGCCCCATGGGAGGGGCTGGTCTCACAAATATTTTAAACAAGAACAAACACCAAGGGAAAACTGGCCTTGTGGTGCGTGCCTGTAATCATAGCGCACAGGAAGCTGAGGCAGGAACATAGCCAACCTGGGCTACGTGAGCAAGAGAACATTGCTAAATTGGACTGTTTTGCTAGTTAGGGAGTATTTATCAAAAGTTACCAATAACAGAGTAAGAATCAAGGCATAGAGTGGATCAAAATATTTCATTACATATAACTTAGAGATTCTGGATATGAATGAGAATGCAAAGATATACAACTTAAAAGAAAATAGTGTCAGAAGATATCTTTTTTTTTTTTTTTAATTCTTTTTGGTAATCTTTCACTTATTTGGTACAGGGTCTCATTACACAGCTTGAACTCATAGTGAGCTTCCTGTCTCAGCCTCCCAGAAACTGAGATTATAGGCATGCACCACCACGACCAGTTTCAGTGGCCAGCCCAGGGGTAGTGCCGCATGTGTTACTGGGGATTGAACCCAGGTCCTTGGCCTTGCTAGGCAGGTGCTTAGACCGCTGAGCTATCTCCCCAGCCCAGAAGATATCTTATTAACCAATAAGTATATAAAAAACATTTACCTCTTTTTCAGGAAAATAAAAATTAGTTCCTCATTAGGATACTGGTGTACAGCTTCCAAAATGACTTAAAATTCCAAAAATTGATAATCTAGTATTAACCAAGGGCATGAAGCCACAGTAATATGTATGTAATTAACTTGACAAAGACTTTAAATAAATCTGAAAAAAATGAAAGGGAGAAAAACAGTGCATAAATTATTATACTAAGTGTGAACACATTAAATTCTTCTATCAAGACTGAGAATAATACATCAGACTGATTTAAACAAAGCTACGGTGAATAGTGATGATGAACACTTCTTAAAGCAAAATGAGTAAGTTGAAAATAAAGCAAAAATAAGTGTAGGAAAATAAATCAGGTATGGTAGTGCACACCTGTAATCTCAGTGGTCTGGGAAACTGAGCAAGAGCCCAGCCTGGGCAATTTAGTGGTGTTTTGTCTCAAAATAAAAACAAAAAGAGATGGGGATACATAGCACAGTGGAAAGGCCCTGAGTTCAATTTCCAGTACTACAAAAAGGAGTGGATGAATATACTTTCACAAATTTCTATACAGTGTTTTAAGAAAGTAAGCAGGCATAATTATGAGATCGCTGAGGTCGTGTTTGTACTTCTCCAAGTGAGCCAGTGAATGTCAGATGTGTCTGTATTGTCAAGGTTGTGAACAGCAGCTCAGGAGGCCTGAAGCCTGAGCCTGTGCAGAACTGATGCAACCAATTTTGATATCGTGTTACAGAGAAATGAGCATTGAAAAGTAAATCAAAGAACCATAATATATTCTACCTTTAGCTTTTTGTAAACCGTGTTTTATGGGTAACATCAGTTTTACCAAAAGGCTGATATATTTCAGTATTTTGAAAACAATATTTTTTAAATTTTCTTCTGTGTGTGTGTGTGTGTGTATGTGTGTGTGTGTGTGTTTAGTACAAGGTTTACAGGGTCTTACTACACAAATTGGACTTGTAGAGATTCTCCTGTTTCTATCTTCCCAAGAGCTGGGATTACAGGTGCACGCCACCAGACCCAGTCTCAGTTGCATCTCAGTTTACCTCAGGGGCAGGGCTGGCAAGGCAGGAGGGGGATCAGACCTCTGACCCCTACATCTACCTAAGCAGGTGCTTTAATCCACTGAGGTATTTTGCTGGCCCTGAGAACGTCAGTATTAATGTTGAGTTGGCAGAGGTAACCTACCCAGCCACCATTGTTTGGTATAGAGGTACCTTTCAATAAAATTATTGAGATGCAAAAACAAACAAACAAAGACGATATCTTCTTCTTTCCAAAGAAGATACTCAGATGGCCAGTAAGCATGTGAAAAAGTGGCATATACTGCATTCCAGCATTCTAGGAGGCTAAGGAAGGAGAATCACAAGCTTGTGCCTCTGTCTCAAAGTTAAAAAGATCTGAGGCTGTACCTCATTGCAAAGACTGAAAATTCAATCCCCAGCACATCATCAACAGCAACAAAACAAAGAAAAACATTTCAGCAGCATTAATCATTAGGGAATACAAATCAAAACCACAATAAGATACCACTTCACATGAAGATCGACTGTAGCAAGTGTTGGTGACTGCAGAGAAAATGTAATTTTCATGTATTGCTGGTGGAGCATTAAAGTAATATAACTGCTTTGGGAAATAATTCTGGCAGTTTCCCAAAACGTTAAATGTAGAGTTGCCATATAGCAACAGTTCCACTCCTAGGTGTATAGCTAACAGTATTGAAAACTTATGCTTAGCTAATAATTTGTGCAGTACTCAGAACATTATTTATAATATACAGAAAGTAGAAACAACCCATATATACATCACCTGTGGTTCTCCATGCAATGAAATATTTGGCCGTAAAAAGAATTTATACTAGAATATACATGAACCTTGAAAATGTTACACTAAGTCATAAAGGACCCCCCTGTTTTTCTTTTTCTTTCCCAAGCCTAGGGATGCTGCAAAATGCAAATTTCATTTACATGAAATGAGTAGGATAGGCAAATCTGCACTCACTTTAGCTGTTGCCTGTTGGACAGGAGATTTCTTTTAGGAATGATGAAAATGTTCTGTAATTTAAAATACAACATTCCATTATTGCTTTTACTGTCCTCTGCTGCCATGAATTGCTCTCCTCTGTGAAGCTACCCTGCCTCGCAGCCAGCCAAATACGAACTGAAGCTTTTACAAACTATGATCTAAGTAAACTTTTCTTCCTTTAAAAAAATAAAACACAACAAAATAAAACTTAGATATGTATATTTTATTTATTTATTTTATCTTTTGTCTTTTTGAGACAGGTCTCCCTGTGCAGTTCAGGCTGGCCTTGAGCTCACTTTTGTAGCCCAGGCTGGTCTCGAACTCTCACTGATCCTCCTGCCTCAGCCTCCCAAGTGCTGGAATTACAGGCGTGTGCCACCACGCCCAGCGATATGTATATTTTAAATAGTCGTAGTTATCATATGTGGAATATCTTCCTGACATTATAAAAAATAAAAATGAAATTAATTATATTAGTTGATTTTAAAGGAGTTTCTGAAGGTAAGTTTCAGTAAAGAAAGCAAGATGCACTAAGATATGCATGATTATGTTTTGGTAAAACATAATAGTCTCACATGATTATGCGTGTATGTGATTGTATGAGCATGGAAGAATACATACACTAGGTTGCCAATGTGGGAAGTGTATTAGGGTTCTCCAGAGAGATAGAACTAATAGGATATGGATATAAGCCTATGAGAGGGGACTTACTAGGGAATTGGCTTACATGATTTGAGAGGCTATAAGTTCTCCTGATGGGCATCTGCAGGCTGAGGATTCTGGGATGACAATAGTGATGCAGTCAAAATCTGAAGGCCTCAGAAACAAACAGACAAACAAATTGATGTTTTAGCTCCTGGTCCAAGGCCACAAGCATAAGAACCCTGGGGCTACTGAGTTAAAATGCAAGAGAGCCTGAACTTCTGATATCCAAGGCAGAGGAGGAGTGTGTCTCTGCTCTTAGAAGGAGAGAGGTGTTCTTCTGCTTTGGTTCCTCCAGCCTGACTGTTTCGTGCCTGCACACACTGAGGGCAGCTTTCCTACCTAGTTCACAGATTCCCATGTTGACAGACCTGCTTTGGAAACCCCCTCACAAGCATACCCACAGTAGAACCTTTCTAGGTTTTTAGCTAACCCTTAATCTAGTCACACTGAAGATCACACAAGTTCAAGGTCAGCCTGGGCTACACAGTGAGTTCAAGACCAGTCTGAACTATATTACCAGACCTTGTCCCCAAAAACAAACAAAAAGCCTCTTACGGTCATAATGTCATGTCTATACCTTATTTTCTAATGGTCCAGCAAGAAAATGTATACATTGTTATATACCTGTATATATGTATGTACATATTAATGAAGTAGTTACAATCTAAATTTAGCAGTTGTTGACTGTGGGAATGTACAGGTTATCATTTTCTGTCAACTTTTATGTGTGCTTAATTAAAGATGTAGGGACTGGGGTCATAGTTCAGTGGTCAAGTGCTTGCCTAGCATGTGTAAGACCCTGCGTTTGATTCCTGGAACACAAAACAGTGAACAAAAAAGAGGCAAAGCTCCACCAGAATGTTTTCTATGATCACAGTATTACATTTACATATTTAAAATTCTTAATCAGAAACAGGATTCTTTATAGTGGGGGCAGGAGGATTGCAAGTTTGAGGTCAGTGTGGGCAACTTAGCAATATTTAAGATAAAAATGAATTGTTGCTGTATGCAAAGCTGCTTTCACACTGCATTAGTGCCCCTACCCCCACCAAAAGGGAAAAGAAGCAGAGTAGTGAAATCAGATAATTAAATGGGGGATGAAAAGCAGTCCTAAAAAGCAGAACAGAAATGATACCTGAAGGTAAACGGTAGTAGTAACATGACAGGAATATCTGAAGTTTCTACATTCAGGCAAAAACAACAAAACACACAAAGAAGCCCTGTTCTAGATACATCTCAAATTAGTGTGTTAGAGTAAAGCAAAACAGATGTTCCAGAGCCTGTGTTACCTGAGAAGTGCTTCCACTTGCACATGCCTCAGTGAGTTTCCCTGTGTAGGTCCTGGGACTGATATGTTTAGAAATAAAAGCCTTTCCAAGGTAAAAAAAAAAAAAAAAGATTACGATGTGATGTGTAAGGCTGGGAAAATAGCTCAGTGGCATAAGCACTTGCCTGCCAAGTGCAAGGTCCTGAGTTCGATCCCTGGTACCAAAAAAAAAAAAAAATGTGATATGTATATGTGCCAACTCCCCACAGTGTATGTACTCACTATATATTGCAAACTAAAAAAAAACTACAAGGAAATTTGCTACTTTAGCAAAATAAGCAAATATAGTACAGTCTTCTTAGCATTGCTTTAATGAATGTTCATTTTATCAAAATGTTGAGTTACTTTGCCTGTATACTTTTTGTGAATATATACATAAGAATATAATATTCTTATGAATATATTCTTAATCTATTGATGTTCATCAGATTTTAAATTAAGTTCAAATTTTCCAATGTGGTCAAGAATACAGGCCATGAATATGAATATATGTTGATGAATATATGAATGTATTCTCAGTGAATATATTGATATTCATTAAATTTTAAACTAGGTTCAAAAATGTCCCCATATGGTCAAGAGCATAGCTCATGAATATGAATATAAAGTTATTAAAATGTTCATGAATATATTCATGTTCATTAATTTTAAACTGTATTAAAAAGTTTTCCCAACAGGGCAAAGAAGAATATATTCATGAATATATTCATAAGGAGGATATATTCATGAATGTAATCATTATAAAGAATATGTTCACATTCATTGAATATATTTAAGAATATATTCATAAGAAGCCTAGACCACTCTGTGGCAATTTGCTTCTTACAAATTAAATAGTTTTTTAAATGCTGCTGTGAAGCAAAATGGAAATCAGTCTCCTAAATTTTCGCTGAACTCTTCAAAAAGTGAAAAAGTACAAATTTGGTATATTTAATGATTTCT
>PVKN010039735.1:0-10815 GCA_004027915.1 Capromys pilorides
GACCTTCTTCTCTTTTTCAGCCCAAGTTTGCTCGGCAGATTTGGTTTATCCCATCCCTCCCTTTTTAAAACAGTTATCAGTTTATTAAAATACTTGCCTTGTGGAGGAGCAAAAACCAAAAACAAGAACAACAACAAAAAGTTTGATCCTACTACTGGGAAAACAAACAAACAAGAAAACATTTGCCTTAGGTATCTATGGTGGTGACTTGCAGCTCTACTCCTGGTTCAATACTAAGACTATGCAAATGAATGAGTCTCGTGTAGATTCTCATCTGGCTATGATCCCATGACTTTGATCCTTCACTACACAGCATTTTTCTTACAGTGATTCTCAAAGTCTTAGTCGACATGCAAATAGGTCCTTTTACTTTTGAGATTCTTTTCCTTTGCACTTTTGATCAAGTCAGCACATACCTTTTCCTGAGATTTAAACGTTGAGGCTGGTGAGGGCACTCCTAATTCGCTAAATCACCACCTCGGCTTCCATGAATGTTTTTCTAGTATCTTTAAATGCCATGGCTGCAGTGAGGCTTCCTGACTGACATGTTCCTCAGCTGGAGTGAACAGCAGTGAGTCAGGAGCAGGAGGAGATGCAGCTGAGCTCTTGAGCACCTACAACCACCTGTTCCTCAGAGAATGCTCTTCCGTACTCATTTACCCTGCACTTTTCAAATAAACTTTTTGGCACTGGTTAAACAAAATAAAAAAAGGAATACACTTCAAATGCAAATGGATAAGTTGAGTGTGGTGTTGTAATATTATGTGTGGGTGCTGGAAGGAACGACAAGAAGACCTGAGGTAGGTAGCTCAGAGTATTTACTGAGATTCATCCCTCAGTGAGCAAAGGACCCCTGAAGCAAATCAGCTTTATTTAGGGTAGTCAGTGTGATCTTGTGCATAATCACTTCAGCAAAGGAGGACCATGTGCTTAGTCATGAACATGACCACGATCTCCATTAACTTCCATCCCTTCCCTCTCATTGGGTTCATGCAGGGGTCAGCCAATAGCAGTCCAAGGGAGAAAGTAACAGAGAGCCCACAGGTGAAGCTGCTATCCATCACCTGGTGTGCCAGATTTCCGGGACTCCCCTATCCCAGCTTTCCGTGATTTTCAGCAACAGACCACAGCTGTCCCTGGGCCCTGCTTATTACACTCTGTTCGGGAAATGCTAGTTAGGCTACAGTGTGGTGGTGCATGCCTGTGATCTCAGCACTTAGGAGACTGAGGCAGGAGGATTCCTAGTTAGCCTGGACTCCATAGTGAGTTCAAGGCCAGTTCAGAAGGGTTTGAGCACATCTGAGCATGAGATAGCACGTGGGTACACAGAGATGTGTTATGTTAGAAGCAGCGAATCTTCCCTCTATTGGCTGACTTTAAAGTTTTACAGTCTATCCCAGTTGACTAGTTTAAGCCAAAAGATTTCTAGGCGAAGTTGCTAAGGGAGGGCCAGGGAAATAGCTCAGCAGAATAAGGGCTTGCGTGGCAGGCGCAAGGGCCTGAGTTCAATCCCCGGTCCTGAAAAGAAAAAAAAAAAAGTTGCTAAGGAAAGGGAGAGTGGGTTTATGGGGATTGAATGTCCTTGGCTGTTGATAAATTATCTTTGATTGTTAGCCATGTTCCTGGAATCTTAAAACTGAACAGATATTTTCTGTAACTCTGGTATAAGAGATTGGGGGTGGCTGCTTAGGGTGGATGAGAGTTTGTGGTGGAGGCGTTCCTGATTATGATAGAACTCTTGCCTTACATGCATGGAACCCTGGGTTTGATCCCCAACACCCCAAAAAATAAGACCAAAACTAAAAAAACCCATAAATGTCTATCTTAATATAGAATAGCCTTTTAAGTTAATTTTCCCTATCTAGTACATAAAGAAGTTCTTACCTAATTAATTATTCTTTAATGTTATGAAAGAAGTGTGTGATACCATCTGGACTACTCAGTGCCTAAGCATCTGTAAATGTAATCACGCATATAACATCATGTAAGTTTTCTAAAAAACCAAAAACTTACCTGACTGGTGATCTCAGTTTGGTTTCACATATACTTATCACAAGTAGTTGAAGCACAAGAGAAAGGCATATATCTTAATCTATAAAAAGGTTATTACCATAAGGAATGCCAGTTTTACATCTTAGAAGACCTGTATACGTGGCAGGCATGAGTATATTCAGTATACCAGAAGATTAGCAATAATGAATGTCATAGCTATGTGGAAACTTTTGTTTCTTAGTTTTGTACTAAGAGCATTTTTAAGTAAGAAAACCATAATTGTTTTACTGAAGAAGGCTTAACTTTTTGACAATGACCAATGTAAACATATATGACACTTTGGGGTATTTCTCTCATAAGCCTATGGAAATTATTGGGGTCCCATTAGTGAACAAAGACTGAAAGAAAATGTTTCCAGGCAGCTACTCCTTTATTTACCAAGGGGAGTTTTATATAGAAATTTCTTTAAGCACAAGGGGCCTCCATTTAATCATTTCTTTCTCTTTTTAAAACTTTTATTTTAGGGAACGGTCTACTGGGTGTTCAGAGTCTCACTACTAGATCTAGATCAGACTCCTAGTGATTGCCTATTTACAGCCTCCCAAGAACTGGGATTACAGGTGTGCACCACCACGCCCAGTCTCAATTGCCATCTCAGCATGCCCTGGCGGGGCAGGGCCTGCATGGCAGGCCCAAGGATCAAACCCTAGCCCCTGTGACTGCTTGCAGGCTCATTAATCCACTAGGCTATGACCTATGAGAACCATATCATAACAACACATTGTTTTTTTTTTTTTTTTTTGCGGGACCAGGGTTTGAACTCACAACCTTGCACTTAGCAGGTAGGCACTTGTGCCACAGAGGTATCTCCCCAGTTCCTGCAAATTGTTTTTGATCAATGACACAGTCTTGTACGTAATATACAGCTGGTTACCTTGTAGATAACAATTACAGGCAAATGCTTGTAATCCCAGCACTTGAGAGGCTGAGGCAGGAGGAGTGCTTTGAGTTCGAGGACAGCGTGGGCTACACAGTGAGTTCAGGGCCATCCTAAATTGTGTAGTAAGACTCTGTCTCAAAACAAAACAAAACAAAACAAAAAAAGCCATAAGTAACATGCATTGTATTTGTTCTGCGTTTTTTTGTTTTGTTTTGTTTTGTTTTTGGTACTGGGGATCAAAGTCAGAATCTTGTGCTTGCCTGGCAAATGCTTAAGCTAGTGAGCTATCTCCCCAGCCCCTATGCATTGTATTTGTATAACTAGTTTTGACATCATTTAGGTCAACTGGCAACCTGGATGGGAGCATGTCTTTAATGACATTTGTGAGTCAGTTTAAGGTATGAACAAATGTTTAAAAATCTAAAAAGGCAAAAAATAAAAAGTTGAACCCTAAACAAAAACAGCTGTAAATATTGTAACTAGTCATAGACTGTATAGACAGGCACACATAAGACAGTTTTTTTCTTATTTTTATTTTTTTACATGAGACAATTGTTAATAGGCCAGAGTGCACACTTGGCCAGGTTGAATTACAAGAAATCTTTTACAGTTTTTAAGTAGACTCATCAGAACTTCTTGTAGGTCAGTTAACAGAGAGCTCTTGTAATAAGACTCAGAAGGGATACGTTTTGCATGAGAAAACCAAGAATTTTTAACAAGCCCTAAGCTGCTGGTTTATCTCATTGGAATACCCAGCTATATAGGCTTGTCATTGTTGCTTTATAGCCAGTTTTTAATTTTTTTTTTTTGCCATAGTTATTTGGTGGTCATAGCTGATAGTCAAAACTGCTATTTTTTAAATAACTGCTGTTTATTTTTATTATTATTATTATTATTATTATTATTATTATTATTATTATTATTGCCAGCTCAGCTTGCCCTGGAGGTGGGGCTGGTGCAGCATGTGGTTCTGGGGATCAAACTGCGCTCCCTGCGGTTGCCTAAGCTTTCCTAAGCAGGCGCTTTAGACTGCTGAACCATCTTGCTGGCCTAGTAACTGCTGTTTTGATAGGCACATTTGTTCACTTTAAAGAGACAGACTGTTAAAGGTAATTTTGTATATATGTATTCCCATCATTTAAAACTGTTACTAGCTTAACTTATGTTTCCCTAGGAATGTTTTGTTATATCAGTGAACTTATCTGTGTTATAAAACTGGCCAGTTTCTTGTCTACTATAAAAAGCAATCAGCATCATTCTTTTATTTTTATTTTTTTTTAGCATCATTCTTTTAAACAATGCGTTTTTAAATCTTTATTTGTCATCGGGTCTCACTGCGCAGCTGGGACTTGCAGTGATCCTCCTATCTCAGCCTCCCCTGCACTGGAGTTACCGATGTGCACCACCACGCCTGGTTTTGGTGGCCAGCATGGCACCCAGTGTGGCATGCAGTACAGGAATTGAAGCCATGTCCTTGTACTTGTCAGGTAGGCACTTAGAGACCGCTGAGTTATCTACCCAGCCAAGCATCATTCCTGAGGGGAAGAGAAGAGTTTATCTCCAGTTCTGCCTAAGGACTAAAAGGCAGATAAACTTGGACTAAAACTTGTACATTTGTTCTTTGACTGTTTTAAGATTAAATTCAGACCAATTTTTTAATATGACCCAGCGATAAGTGAAGATCATTTTCGCTCTGGAAGCACCCCAGGCAGGGGAAACTCAGCCATTCTGGAAGCTTTAGCAGTCACAGAGGAAAACATTGCCTTGCACCAAACACTGTTGTAAACTGTTATTTCACAGGGACAGGACAGTAGAAAAGGGACAGAAGAGTCAGTCTCAGTATAGCATAAGAACTAAATCTTAACCATTTCAGGGGCAGAAATACGATTAAGGTCAAGAGCTTTCCAGAAACAAAAGCTATGATTGACTTCACCTGCACTGGAAAACAAACCTGGCTAAACAAAGAATGTGAATGACTGCTGTTGTAATTTGGGATTTTGCAAGGGGAAACAATTATAGGACAGATTTTATAAGATCATTTTATAATGAATCACCAAAGAATGATATACAAAGAGTGCAAGAAATCTGTCCACACACTACAAGATCAGAAATTCTAGCTGTGGGCCTATATCCCACTATAATGTCCTATATGAGTCAAACTGAAGACCTCGAGCCCAGGACAGTGCTTCCCAAGAGTCCGACCGGAGGCCTAGAGCCCACAACGATGTCTCATACAGGCATATTTCACAGATCAGTGCTGGGAAGGCCCAAAGGTCAGTGGTGGAAGCTAGAAAGTCTATACAGGGAGATGAAGGATCTGTGCTAGCAGACTGAGGAATCTAAATTGGAGCCAGAAAGCAACACTCAAGGTAAGAACTGGACCTACCCTTGAAAGTACCACAGTCATTGGTGGCAGCAGTGAGATCCTGAGCTCTGATAGTGAGGAAAACTGAGTACCCATCAGGAAAGCCAACACAATAAGCTCTAGGAGACTGAACTGTGCACCACCTTCCTCTCTGGAGCCAGGAATTGATGCTCAGAATGAGGACCCGAGCTTCCTCAAAGTGAAGCGTGGCCATTCTCAGTGACAGCAAGGTCCTGAACTCCTTTGACAATGAGATCAACTATGTTCATAAGGAAAGCCAGCATGATAGGCTCCTCCAAGCAGCCATAATGGCAGCTGGCCATAATAAAAAAATAAAATAAAATAAATTTGAAGAAGTTTGGTTTCCCTAACCCATAAACATATCTTAAAAAAAAAACCCAAAGTGACCTAAAGGCCAACCTGAACTGCATAGTGAGATCCTGTCTCAAAAATACAAAATAAAAAACAGTCCCAGCTATATTGTTTAGCCCTCACTTTTAAAATTTTTTTAAAATTTTATTTATTTTTATATATCATGCCCTGCTCAGCCTGCCTTGGGGGTGGGGCTGGCGCAGCATGTGGTGCTGGGTAATCGAACCGTGGTCCCTGTGATTGCCTAAGCTTTCCTAAGCAGGCACTTTAGACCGCTAAGCCATCTCGCTGGCCCCAGCTCTCATTTTTTTATGGATTGAAAATTTATACTAGTATAAGGATAATTCCCAACACAATGTTTTTTTTGTGTGTGTTTGTTTTTTATATATATAATGGCCAGCTCAGCCTGCCCTGGGGGTTGGGGCTGGCACAGCATGTAGTCCCTGCAGTCCCTGTGGTTGCCTAAGCAAGTGCTTTAGACTGCTGAGCCATCTCGCTGGCCCTCCAATACAATATTGAGAATGAAAATATGAATAAATAGTTGCAGTATTTCAGAAAATAATTTAAAATGACCATGAAAATGTATAAGGTTCAGTCTTATTAAAACAGTGCCCACAAAAGGGCGTTCTAATAAATGACTTTGAATCAAAAAGTTTTATAATCTCAGTCTGCAAAAGAAATCTATCTGTCAGCTTCAGGGACAGACAGAGATAGGTAACTATCCAGAAGAAATAGCCCTAGAACAAAGAAATCTTTGAGACATTTTGGGTTTTCTCTCCTAGATTGTTGGCTAGGTCTTATTTATTTAATTTTTTTTTTTTTATTTTTTTGTCTTTTTGAGACAGGGTCTTGCTATGCAGTTCAGGCTGGCCTTGAGCTCACTTTTGTAGCCCAGGCTGGTCTCAAACTCACACCGATCCTCCTGCCTCAGCCTCACAAGTGCTGGGATTACAGGTGTATGCCACCATGCCCGGCTGGCCCTATTTTAAACTCATTTTGAAAATATGTATCCCTGGATATCTGATGACATATTAAAATCTGTGCTCATTATCTTTTTTTTTAGTCAAGTGTTTAAATATAATACCACATTTCCAGTCTAGTTTATAGCTCTGAGTAGGTCCTTTAAAGATCTCAGTGTATTTATTAGGGTGGTTGAAAATTTTCCTAGATCTTCCCTGATCTGAGAGGAAAAGGACACATGAAATCAGGTAGGTCTAAACTCCCTGCTTACTGTATGTATGTATATGTATGTATGTATGTAGTATGCATGTATGTTATGGCTGGCTCAGCCTTCCCTGAGATGGGGCTGGTGCAGCATGTCATGCTAGGGATCGCGCCGTGGTCCCTGCAGTTGCCTAAGTTTGCCTAAGCAGGCACTTTAGACTACTGAGCCATCTTGCCGACCCCTCTGTTTACTTTCTGAAAGGGGTATTATCCTTGAGGAGCTTGAAGAAAATCAGCTAAGGATGGCTACAACTAGGTGTAGAATTGAATTATGGCCAGCTTTGAAGCTCCAGCATCAAGACTAGAAGGGCAAGTAGGGTGTGCCTTAGGTTCAGTAATGGTGGGTGAGGCTTTGATTAAGGTTGTTTTTTTTTTTTGCAGGACCAGAGTTTGAACTCATGACCTTAAGCTTGCCAGGCAGGCACTTGTGCCGCAGAGCTATCTCCCCCGACCCCTGATTAAGGTTGTTTTGGAAACCGTGCTCTCAGATTCCAAAGGAAGAGTAGCCTCAGGCTCAGTGATCGAGGGCACCTTAAGAACTGTGTGGCTGGTTTTTGTTTGTCTTACATTCACATTTGAATATAAGTAGTGATTATTTTTTAGTACAAGGAAAATCTAAACATAATGTTGTAGGCAGCTGAATTAGATAGAAATAATATAGGCAGTTAGACAGGGCCAGGCCCTCAAGGATGACATGGAAGACAAGGTGACTTTACAACTAGAAACACACTCCTCACCTACAACTAGAGACAGACATTCCTCCACCATGGGCCAGATATCAAGACAGGATTAAGCAAAAGCAAGTATATACTTAAGAGTGGGCATCAGGGATTGATAAGCTAAATAAATATCAGCCACCTTGAAAGATCCTGGAAAGAGTTAGGAGCCCAAGCTCCATAGCTAGTGTTCTTGCCCGCTTGCTGTGTGATTTGCCTTCACATTGGATCCTGATTTTAATTATTTTACCTGAGCAGTGGTGCTTGTAATCTCATTGGTTGACCATAGTTTTGTCCCACCTCATAACTACCTAAGTGAGTTCCCATGTCTTCTCCACAACCGTAGACCCGCCTCACCTCTATAAAACTCTGTGGAAGAGACTTCCTGGGGTACACGCACTTGGGACCCTCCTCCTGTCTCTTGCTCAGACAGGAGCTTTCTTTTCCTCAATAAAATTGTTCTGCGCATTGCCTCCGTTTGTTCGTAAAATTCATTCTTCGGTTTTAAGAGAATGCGAACTCGTCCCAGGTACTTTTCAGGTTGGGGATCAGTTTTCCCTATATCATTTTGGAGGTTCCCTATTGGGGATCATCCACCCCAGATCAGTTTTTTCTTCTTGCATCAATAAGGCAGTTATGGACATTTTTCCTCTCTCACAGTACAGTTCTAGTTGTAAAGTTATATTGTAATTAATGCTTTCCTCTGCATTCCATCTTGGTTCTAGAGGGTAGGCAGGCTATGTGCTAATGCAGAAAAATATCAAATGGCTGGTTTTCAGCTTATAAGGGTCTAACATTTTCTAGTGATTAAGAATACATTCTAGAGCTGGAGAGATAGCTCAGTGGTCTTGATACAGGGAGGAAAAAAACTGATCCTGGATGGAAGACCTCCAAATGATACGGGGAACCTCCAAATAATATAGGGGAAAAATGATATCCCAACCTGAAAAGTACCTGGGATGAGTTGAAACTGAAGAATGATTTTTGGGTACAAACATTGGTTATGAGCAGAATAGATTTATTGGGGGAAAGAAAGCTCCTGTCTGAGAGAGGGATGAAGGGGGGCCCGAGTAGGTTGTCCCCAGGAAGCTGTCTCTTTCAGGGACTTTTATAGAGGAAAGCCATGTGGTGAGGTGGGTCTAAGGCTGTAGAACAGGCATGGGAACTCTCTTAGGTGGGCATGAGGTGGGACAAAACTATGGGCAACCAATGAGATTACAAGTACCATTGCTTAGTTAAAATTGATTAAATCCATTCTCTTCCTGTTGGGGCTTGGGTTAGTGACTCAATTGGGCTCTTTCAAGGTGATTGATACTTACTTAGAATATCAATCCCTGATGCCCATCCCTAGGGAAGTATGTAGCTATATTGTTTACTCTTGTCTTGAGATCTGGCCCAAGGTGGAGGAGTGTCTGTTTATAGTTGTGAAGTCACCTTGTTTCCCATGTCGTCCTTGAGAGCCTGGCCCTATCTAACTGCCTGTAATATTTCTATCTAATTTAGCTGCCTACAACAGTCTAAGCGCATGCCTGGCAAGCACAGTGACCTGGGTTCAGTCCCCAGTACTGCATGACATGCTTGTCCTGGAATCCTGGGTGTGCTGTGCTGGCGACTGAAACCAGGCATGGTGGTGCACTAATTCCAGTGCTGGAGAGGTTGAGACAGGAGAATCACTATGAGTCTGAGCTGTGTTGGGAGACCAAACAAGAAGAAAAAAGGAAACTTTGTAAAGTATTAAGAGACTTTGACCCTGAAGTTCCCATCTTTGAAATGTAAAAAGAAAGAATTGGTATCCCTTTAATTTCCATTTGATTCTAAACCTTTAGGTACTCCTTGAGTTGACTTCACTATAGGGCAGGTGAATGAAGCCTGGAGAGAGACCAGAAGATAAAATTCGAGAAGCTATCCACCCTCTTACTGGTGGATAATTTTGTATCTTTTGGGAATTCAAATTGCACTCCAGGTTTTTTTTTTTTTTTTTTTTTTTTATAAGCACAAGTTAAAGTTGATCTCAGTTGTAACAGCTATGTTTAAAGAAGGTGGCATTGCTTAGCATTAAGCCTTTGTTTTCTAGTTCTTTGAAAGGAAGCGTGGAGGACAGATCACAGGGCAGCACCTTTTATGCTGTAAAATAGATCACTTCTTTTTTTGTTTGTTTTTTTGAGACAGGGTCTTGCTATGCAATTCAGGCTGACCTTGGCCTCACTTTTGTAGCCCAGGCTGGTGTCAAAACTTGCACCAATCCTCCTGCCTCAGCCTCCCACGTGCTGGAATTACAGGCATGCACCACCATGCCCGATTAAATAGATCACTTTTAGGGGAAAGATTTATACAATCTCAAAAGAAACCGCAGTAAAATATCACTTTTAGAGACACAAGCAACAATTGATGGGGCCAGGGAGATAGCTCCATGGCACAAACGCTTGCCTGGCAAGTGCAAGCTTGAGAGTTCAAACCCTGGTCCCGCCAAAACAACCAACCAACCAAACAAAAACAATTGATTTGTGGGATTCTCCCTGGGGCCCTACAGCAAAGAAGTCTCACAAGACACTTGTGTTCTCTGCCTAATCACCTAGGCAACCTTTCTAGCAGCAAGATAAAGTTACACTTTCCATTTTAAAATATTTACATAGGGCCTGCGAGTTGTTTCAGAGGTCTAAAGCAGCCTGCTTAGGAAAGTTTAGGCAATGGGCAGAGATTGTGGTTCCATCCCCTGCACCACCTGCCACACCAGCCCCACCCCCAGGGCAGGCTGAGCCTGCCATAATAAAAAAAATTTACATGTCTGAAGCTCATAGGTTAAATTTATATCCATCACTTAGCAATCCCAATTCACATATTAAGCAACATTTGTCAGTCTTCTACACACAATGAAATAAGAAAAAGGCTAAAATCTCTTTCTCACTGTTAGCATGTGCTAGGACCAAATTTAAATCATTATCCTGATAGCTGCTGTCCTTCATGAAAGGCAAACAGTTATAGCAAGCTGCCTCAGCTAGATTTCTGGGGGAAAGGGTAATCTAAAGAGATTCTAAACTTAACTCTTTGAGTTGGGGAAAAGCTTAGGGTGAGTTTCTAACTTACTAAGAGAGAGAAAATTATGATAGAAAGTGGAAATATTTCTGCTGGTTATCCAGTTAGGCTTTTGAGACTGAGTTTCTATTGAGAAATCTCTGGGTACTGACCAGAGTCACCCTGGCCATGGT
>PVKN010039736.1:0-10831 GCA_004027915.1 Capromys pilorides
AATGTCCTTCCCTATGCCCAGTTCTTCAAGGACTTGATTTATTTAATTTTCCAACCAATGATGTTTTTCTGTTTTAACACTTAGAACTCTGATCTATTTTTTTATTTGTTTGTTTGTCTACACATGATGAGGGATATAGCTCTAGACTCAGTTTTCTGCATGTGGTTATCCAGTTTTCCCCAGCACCGATTATTAAAGAGCCTATCTGTCCTCCAGTGTGCACTTTGGGTTTCTTTGTCAAAGACCAAACAGTTATCAGCATGGGGTTGCCTTTACTTCTGTTCTGTTCCACTGCTTCTCATGCCTAGATTGGTGCCGTACCATTCTGTTTTAGTCACTATAGTTTTATAGTATAAGCGCAATCCAGAGACTTTGGTGCCATATGTTTTGCTTTTGTTACTTAAAATTGCTCTTGCTTTTCTGAGTTTCTTGTGATTTACAAATTTCATGACTATTTTCTCTTTGTGTGATGCATTACATTAGCATTTCAACTAGGACTGCATTAAATCTGTATATCGATTTTCAGAGTGTACCTTGTTTGATTATGTAGACTCTACCTGTCCATGAGCAGGTGATATTTTTCTACTTTCTAATGTCCTTCTAGTTTCCTTTTCAGTTGGATATAATTTTCAAGTTAGAGATCTTTTTCACTTCCTCAGTTAAATATCAAAGTATTTAATATTTTTGATACTATTCTTAATATTCTTATTCTAAATAAGAATAAGAATTGTTTCCCTAATTGCTTTTTCAGTGAGCTCATCATTAGTGTATAAGAATGCTATTGAATTTGTGTTTGTTTTATAGCCTGCATCTCTGCCATCAAAATCTCCAAAGTATAAATAATTTAAAAAGCAAAATAAAAAGATAAATTAGAGGAAATAGATGGATCAAACTTTTGCAAATGGGAGGGGGATTTAAGGGTAAAAGTAGAAGAGAAACAGAAGAAGAGGAGATGTAAAAGGGATTAAGAGATGATATGCATATTTACAAACTCTGCGTGATGAATATATTCACTACGTAGGTATCAGAAAGTTATCCTAATAAAAAGTCAGTGTGCAAATCTCTAATTCATTTTATATCTAATAACAAAGTTTGCAAGGAGGTACCATTCCATTTTAAAGTACTAAAATTACCGTATTTAGTCTCAAAGTAGAATGGGTCAAGTCATTCAGCTACCACCATGGAAGCAATATTTGAACATAAGCTTTTATTCTAAATTGTACTAGGTACCAAAGATCATTCTGTCTCTGAATTTAAAAGTCTATTAGAGTGTGTTTTAATAATAGCGTATGATTCAACACACATTCTTTTAATTTAATTACCTTTTCTGCAAATAAAATTTTTCATCCAAATCTTTTTATTTAGTTTTCTCTGTAGCTACCAGCAATAGTTACTTATTTTGAATAGCAAGAATACAGAAAATGGTGGAGGAGAAACTCTAGCTTTCAAATGAGAAAAGAAATATGTGAGTGAAATTTTGAGAGAGGCTGAATCTTGGAATTGTATTAGTTCAAGTGCTATAATAAAAGACAAAACACACTGTGAGCACAACAAAACTACTATAAAATATATCATTTTGGTGTAGTTAACATATGTTCTTTTCCATTGGTATACCTGAGGAAATGAAAGTAACATAATTATCTGTGAAATAAATTTTAAAAAATCAGACTCAAATCATGCAACGTATTCCAAGGCAAGAGGTTGCAATTGTCAGCATAAGACATGCTGACCCGAATAGAGCACCACTCCAATGAGCTGGTGTACACAGGATTACAGGGTGGCGCAAGGTGCTTTGGAATAGCAATAGAAGGGCTCCAACTGCTGGGTATAAGGGCTACTTTGCCCCAAAATTCCAAAGTCTTTGCTACTTCAAAAGTTACAGTCTACGGGGCTGGCAAGATGGCTCAGCAGTCCAAGGCTTCTGCTTGGGCAAGCTTAGGCAACCACAGGGACTGCAGTTAGGTCCCAGGCACCACATACTGCACCAGCCCCACCTACAGGGCAGGCTGAGCTGGCCATAAATAAAAAAAAGAAAAGTTATAGCCCACTGCTGTCAATGTTAAATGTTTAAGAAAACATGTTTTCATGACTAGGTTTTACCTAAAAGTCAGACGCACACTCATATTCATATACACAGTAAAGCATATTCTCTCAGGAAATATTAATGAAAGAACTTGATTAAGCGTCATTCAGGTCTGTTCAAATGTCTGAATGCTTTCTTCACTGGGAGAACCACCTATAAAGAGGCTACAGCATCCAATTGAACAAATCTAAATCTCCTATTTATGTACATAAAGCAGGCATTTGAACATGTGCCACACAGTAGACACACACAAAGGGCTCTTTTCAGTATAATTTTCTTCATTCTGAAAGATCCACTACCTTTTCAGGAAATGTATAACATACATTGTAAAATATTAAGAACACAGAGCTTGTAAAAATTTAATGGGCACACAAAATTCTTTTACAACCTTCTCACTCACTAAGTGGTCCCACATTAAAATAAAATAAATCTTCACCCAAAGAGAAGGCACTTAAAATGTACAGCCTGTTCAGATTTCAGTCCCCCCAAAGAATTCATTTTTCTTAATACTGTCAGATATAATAAAATCATGAGTTCAAGGAAAAAATAATTAAAGCACTTAGCATGACGTTTTACTTTCAGTATTTAAAAAATCAGCTATTTCTTATAATCAGCAATTTAGGATTCCATTAGATTTTATGATAGTACATATAGATTTACACAATGGATACTAATCGTTTCGGACTCTAAGATACTTGTTACTAGAGACACAAACCAAGATATCTGGCAAGAGCTTATGTTCTTAAAAATTCTGCAGAGAATGCAAGATGATCACAAAGTGGGGCAACCATAAAAGAACAGTCCAAATCCTACCAAACGATGTTTTTCATGTTTTCAAATTCCTCCCAAGCCACAGCCAGGCTTACATAAAAATAGCCTTGGTTTCTTTGTTGTTTTCATTCATTCCTCTTAACATATTCATTTTTAAATATTTATTGAGCATTTCCTAGATATGAATTACTATCATTTGAAGCAGGAGTGAAAAAGAAAAGAAAGGAAGAAGAAAAAAAAAACAGCAGAAAGCAAGAATCTCAGTCCTTGCCTTCAAAGAGTTGGGCTGAGAGTTGGGGAAAATGTGAAATAAAGTCAGCTTCCCTTAGTGTGTTAAGGTGATGTTCCTGGGTAAGGGGGAGACAGCGAGCTGTGGGAAACGCTGGTTAACTTTCCTGTCATAGGTGTGCTCAATGTATCCTCTGCCTTGGTCCCACTAGGGGAAAGAGAACCGGTCTGTGCATGAAAAACAGGAAAACATTTGGAAGAGAAAGTTCCTACAGAGGAAAGTTCAGGGCTTTTCAGGTAGAAGGGTGTTTGACACCCATACTTCTCAAAGGGCTTGCTAGGAAGAACCAAATCTGAAACCTGTCAAACACTTGGCGTAGCTTTCTAGGAACTACTGAATCAGAACTCCTCAGAGCAGGGCAAGAACACAAGCTTAACACGTACTAGTTAGGCCCTGAGTGCAGCATCAGAAGCACGAAGGTTGCAGTGTTAATTACAGCAAGCAGTTTTAACAGTGTTAAAACCATCGCCTTTGTACTGGTCACCATCTGCAATATCTTGCTACAAAAACATTTTCTTTTTTTTCTTTTTTTTTTTTTTTTTTTTTTTTTGTATTTTAGGGAAGGGTCTACAAGCTGTTCAGGGTCTCACTACTATATCGGACTCCTCGTGATCCACCTGTTTACAGCCTCGCAAAAACTGGGATTACAGGTGCGCATGCCTCCACACCTAGTCTCAATTGCCATCTTGGGCGTGCCCCAGGGGAGAGATAAACTTGGCAGGCCAGGGGAGGGGCGAACCTCCAGCCCCTGGGCTTGCTTTCAGGTGCTTAATCGCTGTGCTATTTGGCTGGTTTTAATTGTGTTGATGAAATCATCTTTCTAGAAATAATAAACAAACAAAAAATAACAGAATTTATTCTTTAGTAAGGGAGTTATTTATAATAGGAGGTATGCTTTTTAACTAAAATGAGCCTCCTAAAGTTGGTTCTGTTTTCAAAATCTGTGACCTGTCTCCCTCACTGCTCAAAGGATGGAGACAGACACTCTTTGTAATAGTGTCTCAAGCAATTAAGTGCCCAGTGAGCAGAAATACCCAAGGGGGCCACTAGATTTTGTGCCTCATGGATGTATACCTCCGTCCATGCCATTATCTCTCTTATGGAAATAATAATAATAATAAATCCCTATCAATATTTGCATATCACATTCAAGATAAAAATCTAGATTTCAAGTAAGAACACCTGGCTAAAATTTGCAACACCTTCTAGACCATTTCAGCTGTTATCTGTTATACAATAATTTAAATCTGATTATATCTCCCTGATCTAAATAACAGATTTCCCCCACCTCCCTTCTCAAGCTTGGAAGATTTCTAGATGTTCTTTTATTTCAGCGATAAGTATGAACACTGAAAATATTGTCTCATTTAGAAAAACTAACGCTAAATAAAGAACGTTAAATGGGTCAGACGCAGTGTTAAGGGGCTGCTTAACTTTACAGTGAAGATTTGCCTTTTGAGAAGCCTTTTAAAAATCACCAGATTGGTCTTTCACTTTCTGGGGCAAATCTTAGCAGCAGCTTTATCGTAGCTATTTATTTCTTTCCACCATTGCATGTTTATTTCACATAAACTGTGTAAAAATTTGGGCCACCTTTGTGCCACTTTCTTATCCGTATCTTCAAGTTAATAAAAGTGAAAGCTCTCTTAAATTTTACTCATCTTTGTTTCTGCTGTTTGTTTTTACTTATGCTTATACTTTTCAAAACAAAAATCTCATTGAAGCTTTAGAACCCTGCTTTAATGGTTTTCAAAATAAGAAATTCCTTAAGATGTTGTTTTTCTTTTTAAATATATAAAAATATTTATTACAACAGAATTGTGTTTAAATGTGTCCTATATTCTTATCAATTCCAGTAAAGCAAATAAATGAGCTTATCTTCAACATAAACAAAGGTATATTTAGTTAAAAAAATTTAGTGATTTGCCCAGCTCCAGGGGTGTGCTGAGAGGGCAACTGAGACTGGATGTGGTGGTGTGAGCCTGTAATCCCAGCTCTTGGGAGGCTGGTGAATTACTGTGGGTATGACCTAGTAGTGAGACCTTGAACACCCTGTAGGTTCTTCCCTAAAATCCAAAATAAATAAATAAATAAACAAACAAACAAACAAAAACCAAATAAACCACCTAAGTAATAACTTTACTAAAACAAAAAGTGACAATAAGATTTTGTCAGTTAATGAAATAAATAAAGGTTACATCAATAATATTTCATTAATTCCAACAACTGCGTTACATGCTGAAGATTTCGCCTTAGGCCTAAGATGTAAACATAAGTACAGAATATGCCTTATACAATCCAAAATATAGTGCTGAGCTTAAAGAACTGGAAAAAAAAAACAAAAAAAAAACGAGATCTTGGCTTGTGGCCACAATGAATAACTGGAGTTTATTTTTTTCTCGTGAACTGTGTGTGTCTAATTTGCCCCACCACTAGCCTTTCACAATAGCATCACGGAGTGGAAATGCCCTTGAACTTTGCAACGGGCTCCTGCGTTTTCTCCATCCTTTTCTCCAAGCTTGTGTTTATCCACAAAGATACGACTGGCGCATCCTTGACTCATTCAGCAGTTTATTCAGTGGAGAAGCACTATGATTTATAAAATGCTAATTCAAAGTCAGTGATTCATGGAAACATTTTTCATACTTTTCAACACTCTTTTAGATTAACTTGAAGTTATACCGTTTCCAGACTCCCATGTAGATCTAAAATAACCTCAACAACGCATAAACACTTTAATTCTCTCCTATCAGACTATCATGTTTTATCACTTTAAACAATTTTCTTGTTTAAGGAATCAGAATAAATTAGAAAGAAATTTTTAAAGCTGCACACAAAGGCATATAGCTTAAATAAGACCCAAATGCCAAGGAAAGGAGGCTAGAATAATCAGACACTGAAGTACATAAAGAAAATTTTCATTTGATCCCCAGCATCCCGAACTGGCCCCACCCTCGGGGCCCCCTGAGACTGGGCGTGGTGGGCACACCTGTAATCCTTGCGCTTGGAAGGCTGAAAATGAGAATAATTATAAGTCCAATCTGTGTAGTAAGATCCTGTAGACTCTTATACTAAATACATCAAAAAAGAAAAAAGAAAAAAAAAAATCAAAGGGAGAAACAGGAGGAATAAGAACATTTAGAAAGACACTCTTTTATGCCTGTGAATACAGTGACGTCTTGACTACAAATAGTACTTGGTTACCCCTGGCTTGTGAACCCCAGAATATTGACACCAGATAGTTTTCAGAGGACCACAGGAGATTTGTCTGTTCCTAGACATGTGTAAAACTCAATGTCAAATATATCTTTATTTAATTTCCTTGTTTTACCTGTTGATATACATTTATTCAGTGTGTGCCATTCATGCATGATAGTCCACCCCTTCCTTGACTTTATTGACAAACTAGGCCAACCTCCTACAGAAGAGACAGAGAACCGCTCAGCAAACTCTTGGCTTATTATCTGTTGACTGAGTAAACACAGCCAGGAGAAAGCTGGGAGCAATGCCTGCCAGCATGAGACTGATGTCTATCATACAGATTCAATTTCTTTTCAGTCCTTATAAATCACCAAATTCATTCATTCACCAAATATTTACTGTGTACTTACATGTACTAAGAAATATAAAGCACATAGGCAAAAATGTGAATAATTCCAAACATAAAAAAAGCATTGCAGGGGACTGGGGAGATAACTCAATAGAATAAGCACTTGGCTGGCAAGCACAAGGACCTGAGTTCAACCCCTGGTCCAGCAAAAAAAAAAAAAAACAAAACAATGAAACACTGCAGGTAGACTGAGAGTGTAGTGTTAGAAAAAAAAAAAAAATCCCATATTGGATGAACTACTTGAGAGAAGGTGGTTGTGGGCTTGGGTGAACCCTAAGAGACAGAGGGGCTATTTGTGAGAAACTATAAGTACTGAATAATGG
This sequence comes from Capromys pilorides, assembly GCA_004027915.1. Lineage (NCBI taxonomy): Eukaryota > Metazoa > Chordata > Mammalia > Rodentia > Capromyidae > Capromys > Capromys pilorides. The sequence goes on from PVKN010039736.1 coordinate 7,077, forward strand.
ATCCAGAATCCAGACAAAAAGTGCTTGCTTCACAAGTACAAAGTCCTGAGTTCAATCTCCAGTACTGAAAAAGAAAATTAAAAACAGAATCCAGGCAAAGCATGTAGAAAATGCCAAGCCTTTGAATGGAGAAAGGGTGTGGCCAGGAGAAGACATGATGGTGATTTTTTTTTTTTTTTCTGGTACCAGGAGTTGAACTCAGGACCCTGCACTTGCCAGGCAGTCACTTATGCCACTGAGCTATCTCCCTGGCCCCAGGAGGAGACATGAAGGTAAGACCACATGAGGCCCACAGACTGGGAAGGGAAGTTCTTTTTCCCTCTAACATGAGTGGGAAGCAGTAGAAGATTTTAAAATGGGAAGCAGTATGATTTTGTCAGGGGAAATCATAGTTAGTCGGAAAATATACCAGTCTGGTTATTATTTACAGGCTGGATCACAGGGGGAGAAGCCATGAAGACCTGATGTATTAGGAATCTATAGAAGTAGTGTCAGTGGGGTAGAATTCTTCCTACAAGTGTGGCTGTGTAAGTAATTATTAAGAGGAAAAGGAAAGTTGAAGGCATAGCAGGTCCCATTGTTGATAGCGTACCAGTGAGTACTTGGGGGAGAACTAAGGAGAGCAACTCCTTAGCTCAAATTTCTCATTTGATCCAGTGAGTAAAAACAGCACCCTTCAAGGAAAAAAATGACAGTGAGGACAGGAAGTGGTTTTATGTTAAATTGCAAATGATTTTTTAGCATTCAAATGTAGACCTGTAGTGGATGGGCAAAGTATGTACCTTTCCTCTAGTGGAGCCATTTCAGAGGGAGACACGCATCCCAGAGGCCCTGGTCAGTACCAGGATATTGAAGGGACCGCTCCAAGGGTAAAAGTAGACACAAGCAAAGCAACCTGTAGTGTTCTGCGAAGCCACCAATGAATTATGCAAATATATTAGAGGAGAAATAAATCAGTAACGGAATAAAAATAGTGAACTGAGGGCCGGCCAGATAGCTCAGCAGACTAAAGCGCCTACTTAGGCAGTGTGCAGTGCTGGGGGTTTGATCTTCAACCCCAAGGGCATGATGAGACTGTGACTGAGACTGGGTGTGGTGGTGCACGCCTGTAATCATAGTGCTTAGGAGGCTGAAAACGGGAGGATCACTACAAGTCCTATCTATGTAGTGAGACCCTGTAGCCCGTTTTATATATATATATATATGTAGTCAACTGAAAACCAGGAGGAGTATGGTGTCAAACAGAACAAGAGATTATTATTTACATGGGAGAAGCTGCAGAAACTGTAAGACAAGGACTGGCCTGGTCACTTTGGACCATGTGGAAGAACACTTGTGGAGTGAGAGGGGCTGAGATCAAAGTGGAGGGAGAGGCCACAGAGATAGCTTGGCGAACTAAGCACCTGCCTGGCAAGCACAAGAACCAAGGTTCAATGCCCACTACCACATGCCTTGCAGGCCTCGCCTCCAGGCTGCTGAGCCGCCACCAAGATAGGGCATGGTGGCGCACAGCTGTAATTCCAGCGCTGGGGAAGGCAAAACAAGTGGATCGCTGTGAGTGCAAGCTGCGTAGTATGATCCTGTAGCAAATACATAAAAACACACAAATGAAAACTCGAGGGACAGGACTGACAGGGATCAAACAGAAAATTCTGTGTGCATGAAGAAGTCTTGAAAACAGAAGCATTAAAGGGAAGCAGAAAACTGAGAATATAGTCAGCCAGAATGGCATGAGGAGAAAAAAGGTTTTATTTCATTGTGGCATTTGGATGATTTGTTTTGTTTTTCTAGTGTTGGGGATTAAGAACTGAGGGTCTGCACTGAGTTATATTCAATTTTATTTTTCTATTTTGAGAAAGGGTCCCACTAAATCACCAACCTTCTCAAGCTGGGCTGGAATCTGCAGTGCTCCTGTCTTAGCTTCCAAAAGTGCTGGGATTGCAAGTGTATGAAACCATTTATTTCTTGGCTCGTAGATACAAGGCTCTGGGTTCCACTCCCAGTTTCAATATGTGAGTGAGTGAATATACTTTTATAAATGAAAGATATTTGGTTATAGAAATAAAACAAAAGAACAGAAGTCCCTGAACTAGGAGGGAAGAAGTATAAGAATAGTCTTTAATAAGATCAAGGAGAGTTGGGCCAATGGGACACACTGATCTCTATAGGGGCCTTTTGGTTCACAATATCTGCTTCTTAGGATCTGAAATGATTCTGCCTTAAATTAGGCCCCCAAAGAGGGTCAACTGATATTTGTTACCAGTTCATCTTAAGAGAAATGTCCTTCCATGTGAAAATACGAAATGCATTTGTTGTTTCTGTTATTCTTTTTTCCTTCCAATATCCCAATGGGAGAAGTTTGTTCTGGTTCACAAAAACCTACATTCAAGAATTGCCTATATTCAAGACAAGTAAGAAACATGCTTGGAAAAATAATGAACAATCCTAAGGGATTGTGCAGAGAAAAACCACCAGGTTTTGAAAAGAAGAAAAAAGTTAGTTGAGTTTTTAACAACTGTATAGCAATTTCGATTTAGTGACGACTGTACTGTAAATGAAGTTCTAGGCAATGCATGGTATCAGCCTTCACAAATTATAGCAGTTGCAAGATGAGGAGAAAATCAAACCCCAGTGTTTCTAGTGAAATCTACTAGAACCTGGATAGGTCAGGGAAGCTTAAGCATGCCTCAGCTCAGCACTCAAAGAAAGTCACCAGTTCATGTTCTTTCTCTCCTCTCACGACCTTCTGACTACTTTCTCACGGGGGCTTCAGTTCTCATGTACGTTCACCCCTCTTGAAAACTGTTTTGCAAAAACACTACAAAAAAGGAATAAAAGAGAAGCAACAAGTGGAAGAAGGACTTGGATACATCTAACAGATACATGATAGCTAACAATGTATTTTTGCAAAACTCTTGCAGAGTAAAAAATAAGCAAGCTAATAGAAAATGACAGTGAAATCCATGACTAAGCTGTGAGAGGGAAAAAGAAAAAAACAGGCAAATATATCCAAAATATTTGCAGTTGTGTAATACCATTTAAAAACTTGGAAATCTAAAATGAAATCACAATGAAATGTAATTTTGTGCACACGAGAGTAATGAAAATTTAAAATTGCTAGTGAGACCATGGGGTGATGGAACAATGATATTTTCATATTTGCTAGGAGAAGTGTAAACTGTTAGCTGCTTTGGGAAAGAATTTGACACAACCCAGGACAGCTGGAGATGGGCAGATCTACACCTGGCCTGTTTATGCCCAAGCATATACATAACCCAGAGATTTGCCCCAATGAGCCAGGTGTGAAGATGTGCGGAACAAAATGATAGTGCAGATTTCATTGAGTGTGAACCAGATAAGTAAATAATTAAGCTTCTATCTATTCCATTGAACATCTACGCCTTGCTGGGCAGTGAAATGGGTGAGCTATACCCAGCCAGTAACAATATTGGTCTCAACAATAAAGTGTCTTTATAAATAACTGATCAATGGGAGCATATAGCATGTGATTCTATTTATGGGACATTAAAAATGAACAAGGTACTGCCAGAAAGTATCAAAGTGTATGCACATATGAGGACTATACAAAACCAAAGAGGAAAATGTGCCATTTAAGAAAATAGTTTCCCTTGTGAGGGAGGGGAAGATAAAGAGAAGAGACGAAATGGAAGGCTAAGTCACCAGAAAACTTTTATTTACTATATCTGATGTTGTATACACACACACACACACACACACACACACACACACACACA
>PVKN010039737.1:0-10676 GCA_004027915.1 Capromys pilorides
CCCTCCCTCCTCCCTCCCTCCCTCCCTCCTCCTTCCTTCCTTCCTTCCTTCCTTCCTTCCTTCCTTCCTTCCTTCCATTTGTAATGTTCTACTATACACAATCCTCACAGGAATCCAGGGCTTGTTTCTAACCTGGCATTTCTCCCAAAGGACTCAATTATAGACAGAAGAGGAAGATAAGGCCATACAGAAATAAAGCAATGGAATCACTTATTTTTTCCATTTGCCCCTGTGTGCCTGTGGGGTGCTTTCTAGGGCACCTCTGCAGCTGTAACAACTGCTAGGAACCTTGGAAGTGGCAGAAGTGATGCTGATGTTTAAAGTTTACAGAGTTGTAGTTGATTGACCTGGATTCAGCAAAAGTCCTGGACATGGCAGGTAAAACACACATGACATCGCCTAGGCAATGAGGGCTGACAGAGCAAAATTAGTCGTCCGTAGGCTGCATGTTAACAGACAGTATTATTGTGCAGAAAAATCCCTTGCATTTTCTCTGACTCCATTGTAAACAGGATAAGTCTGTTCAGTTTTGAGGTGCTGGGGTCTGAGCCGGGGCCTCCCAGGTGGTAGATCAGCAGGCCACCTCTGAGCTCTGTCCTCAGCCTCTGAGCAGGGCAGGTTGAGTCACGTGGCATATACATATTTGAGGCATGTCATGTGTTTTAAAAGTAGACTACGTAAAAAGATAAATCGAAAGGTCAAATCATATATTTCAAAAAGAGACCCCAAGATCCTGCCTTGCCTTTGCAGCATCGTGTTGTGTTCCGCCAGCAGTGCTATGGTAAGGATATGTTCTAAAGCTTGTCCAAGACCCTATTTAATCTCTGTACAAAGTCAACACTTCAGAGGTGCTTATGTTATGATTATTTAAGAGAAGTTTTGAAAATAAGAAAATCCTTAAAGGTTTATTTAGTTATTTCTGTGCCAAGACAAAAGCAAACAACTCAGACTGCCACACTTGGACCCAAATGCACGGAGGAAGGAGTTAGTCACTGTCTCAGCTGAAGGGAATGACGTGACCAGACAGCTGCTCAGCGTTGCCAGGGCCATGGCCAGAGCATCCCAAGTGCTTCGGGGCTATGCAGGAAACGGATGCTGATCATTTACAGAAAATATTTCAAGGGAATCTGAATATAGCCTATGTAATTTATAAGTTTCAAGAGTTTCTCTTCAAAATGCTTTCTCATTTTATTTCATGTTGATTCACATACAACAAGATGCAAGTCTTGTTGGTTTTGACTTACTATAGCTAAGTAGCTAGTTAAAGTGATATGTGTATAAGTTGATGCTAATCTACTCCAGTTGCATAAGTAACTTGTGGTGGTCATTTTCCTAATTTTCAGTTTAGCACTTACATGTTGTACTTTTCATGCTGTACTTCCTTTCTTTAGGAGGGAGTGTGTTAAAATAAGGGCTCACGAGGCAGACGGCCGTGAGTTCTCCCAATACTTACTCTGTTGATAATCACAAGGAAGAATTTTCTTTCATTTTTATCACTCATTCTGAAGATTGATAATATAGTTGCCAGAGAAACATTATTTATGCAATGTAGTTATTATTTCTGCTTCTTCCAACCCGAGGCCTAGCAGGTGTTTCTGTGAAGAATGTTTTTACTTGGTTATGATCTCAGCTGCATCTCTTTTGATAGGCAATTTCACTTTGGAGAGTAAGTGTAAGGTTTTTAATGTTCTGAATGCAAATCAGAACAATCTCATCATAGAATGCAGAGTACGTGAATGATGAATAGGGTTTATTACATTATGTTTATTAAAATACAGAAAACTTTTCCTAGCTATGTTGATTTTATGCTTTAGCCTGTTTAAAACTTTTTTAAAAAATAAATTCCACCAGCCCTATGGACTGGTGTGGACAAAGCCTTGCTCTGAATCTGGAAAATATTGAATGATTAATAGATATTTTGGAATAAATGATACACATCTGTGCGATATGTTAGAATGCTTTGCTTCAGAGCACGTAGCTTCCTCCACTAGAGCCGTGGCTGTGTACTGCCCGCGGAGATGCGAGCACACTTAAGCAAAGACAGCAAGGAAACTACGGAGATGAAGCCGTTCACCAGATAGGAAAACACCCTGTAAAGCTGCCTTCATTACAGTCCGGTGGCGTCGATGTAGGTTTCCTTTTCTCCACTTCATAAGGGGTGGAACAAACACAATTTGCGTGCTGTTATCATCAAGGCAGTTTTTCATATTATGAGAGATAGGCATGAAAAATTGATGAAACAGTACAGGCACATGTTTTCCCTTTCAATGCACTAATAGCAATTAGCAGTACGACTATCTTACCTAGCATGTCTCTGTGTGTGTGTACTGATTTTTCCTCTTCCTTTACTTCTCCTTTCCCCATACTAGTTTCTCTTTTGAGCATTTTCTACCCATTTCACAGTATCTGTTGTGTTCTGATTTTTTTTTTTCAGAACTGGGGATTGAACTCAGGCCCTTGTGCTTGCCAGGCAAGCGCTTAATCTACTGAGCTATCTTCCCAGCACCCTCTGTTTTGGGCCTTATTTATCCTTTGGGCTCCTTATCCTAGGGAGACAATATGATGTTTACACACATGAGACTGGTTTATAACTCATATGAGTATGGTTTCAAGTTGCAGGCACATATCTATGTGTTGTTGTTAGTGTCTAGTTGTCCCCCCAAAGCCTCCTTCAGTCATGGATCGGGGACTTCTAGAATTTGAGATTAACTCATGATCCACTGGGATTCTAGGTCTCAGTACTGCTGGCATTATGGGTGTGAGTGCTACACCCAGCCTGGGACAGAGAGCCTGAATGCAATATAAGAGAGACAGATTCCCTCTCTGTTGCCCTTGTTGCTGTCACACCGCCATGAACTACTGCCCTCTGCCATGTGCCACTCAGCCTTGGAGCCATCCGAGTATAGATTGAAACCTCCAAGAACTGTGAGCTAAATAAACCTTTCCTTCTTTCATTTGGGGTGTCAGGTATTTGTCCCAGAAACGAGAGAAGAGTAACTGAGACACAGTGATCATCTCAAGCTTATCTTTCTTTATAGCTGAGTAGTATTCCTTTGCACAAAAATATCACACATTTTATTCATGCCTTGGTTGATGGCTGTTTGGGTTTCTTCCAAGATTTAGCTATGACAAATGGCACTGCTATAAACATGGGTGCACATATATCACTGTGGTGTGATGTTTTCAGTTCTTCTGGAAAATTACCCATGAGCAGAATATTTGGATTGAAATGGGACTTTTAATTCTAGTTTTCTGGAGAATCTCTACACTAATTTTCACAGAAGTATAAAACTCCCACCAACAGTAGAGAAGGGTTCCTTTTTCTCCACAGCTCCCCTAGCTTTTGCTATTGATTGACTTCTTGATGACCTTAGTTCTTTCTGGGGTGAGATGAATTCTCAGTGCTGTTTAAATTTGCATCTCTTGAATGATTAATGATGTTCGAATTTTTTTCATATGTTTATTTGCTTTTGGTATTTCTTCATCAGAGAAACTCAGATGCCAATTTTGGATAGGATCTTTAGCTTGGGGCATCTGATTTCTTTGAGTTCTTTATATGTTCTAATATCAATCCTTTGTTAGAGAGACTGTTGGCTACATTTTTCCTACTCTGTGGTTTGTCATTTCACTTGGTTAGTAATTTCTTTTTCTGTGCAAAAGTTTGTAAGCTGAGGTCCCCCTTGTTGATTCTTTAGAGCACTTCCTACCTAGTCTGGCTTTGTTCATGAAGTATTAGCCTATACCCGTGCCTTCAAGATTTCTGCTTACTTTCTCTTATAGTAAATTTAGTGCTCCTACTTTAATATTTATATCTTTGATGTGTTTTAACTTCAGTTTAGTGCATGGTGATAGACATGGGTCTAATTTTAGTCAGTTTTTCCAGAACCATTTATTAAAGAGGCTGTCTTTCTTCCAGTGAACATGTTTGGCTCCTTTGTCAAAGATAAGGTGCTGAATGTGTTTGTAGTCACGTCTGCATGTTCTAATCTGTTCCATTGATCTTCAGATTTTTTTTCACTGTCATGCTGATTTTATCACAGTAGCTTTGTAGGATAGTTTCAAGTCAGGGACTGTGATGCTCCCAGGCTTGCCCTGGATTGCCTTCACTATTCTAGGTCTCTCCTGGCTCCAAATGAATTTTAGGAACACTGTCTCTAGTTCTGTGAGGTATGCTAGTGGTATTTTGAACAGGATTGCATTAAACCCATACAAATTTGGGGAGTGTTGATGTTTTCACTTGCTGGCTTTTGCTGTCCATGGGCAAAGGAGATCTTTCCACTTCTGATGCCCTCTTCAATCTCCTTTGTTGAAGAGGAACTTTTAAAGGTTAGCAGGTAAAAATTCACAGATTCAGGTGGCTTTTGGAACAGCTCTATAGAGCAGAAACGCACATGAACTTAATCTCCCAATGGATGCTGCTTCACGCATGGAAAGGGACACAGGCAGAACGTTTTGCTTGCAACACCTGCAGGCGAGTAGCTTTGAACTGGATGGGCTTTTGCCATCGAATTGCCTGACTGAGATGCTAGTGCCACAGGACCACTCCTATCCCATCTGATTTCACTGGAGCAGTTCCAGTCATCGTGCCGCCCTGTGGCTTCTCTTCTCCAGGATGATGTGATGCTGGAGGGTCCTTGTCAAAGGATTTTACCTGGTGAGATTTTTGTTGTGAAGCGTCGGCCTGGAAAATTTGTACAAAGTTAGTGAGCCACATAAAGATGGGAAATATGGCAGATAAAATAAGAGGAAAGAAAGCTTTGACCAAAGGAGCTCCTCACTGAGGTGATGGTGTCATCAAAAAAGCGTGTGCTGGGCATAGAAAAATGAGGTACATTTGGCTTGAAAAGTCTTTATGGTTGTAAAAAATCTTTGTGTAAAGGGAAAAAAAATGGAATGACTAAGCAGTAACAATAATATACAAATATTGACAGGAAATAGAGGCATAAAAAACTCTCCTGGATGTTTCTAAGATAATTAACTAATGTTAAATCAATAGTATCATTTATATTTTATATTAGATCTTATAAGATATAATAACTATTACACAATGCAGATTTTTTCAAATTGTTTTGAACTTCATTAACAGAATCATCTTTGTGTAGTTGTTTTCCCTTCCTAAGCTTGACATTATAATTATAGGTTTTAAAATGTTACTTTGACCACTTTTGACTCCAAATATTTATTGCCCTGTGATGTAGCACATGGATCGATGTATGTTGCACACACTTCCATGTTCACGTATGTGCAGACCTCTAACTAATGAGCTTATATGTAAAAATTTTACAATTTTATATAGTATGAAGCCCTTTTAATATGTGTGTCTATGCAAATTCCACTCAGAGTTTTGCACTATGAAGATAATTATATTTCCTTTTATATTAGGGATTCTTTACACTTTTATTTTATACTTACGCTTGCTTCAATTATTATGTTAAACCTCACCTTAGAAATGCTATTTCTCTTAGCCTGGCCTCATAGCTCAGCAGACTAAAGCACCTGCTTAGGAAGTCCACAGCAGCCAGGGTTCGATCCCCCATGTGCCCTGCTGGCCCCACACCCACAGTGTGCTGGGACAGCAATGGAGACTGGGCGTGGTGGTGTGCGCCTGTAATCCCAGAACTTGGGAGGCTGAAAACAGGAGGAACACTATGAGTCTGACCTGTGTAGTGAGACCCTGTAGACCATGTACCAAATACATAAAAATAAAGCAATGCTTCTTCTCTTGGTGTACTTTCATAAGGACCCCTAGAGCGGCATGCACTCCCACTTTTCTTCAGAGGCTACAGACTATCTTAACTCTTATCTGAAGATTTATCCCTTTACATAACCCTAAAATACCACGCCAGGTTCCAGGGGCTGAAAGTTACATCAATAGGAAGATGAAATTTTACTTTTTAAATGAATAATAAAGTCCAATATTTTTGCTGATGTTCTTAGTGGGAAAACTAATTACAGCTTGTCGTATATAGTAATGCACAATGAAAATAATATTGCATTAGATATTGTAAGACCAGTTCACCCACCCCATGGCCCTCATGAGACCGTCGTGGGCCCTGTGTGCGGCCAGCTGAAATGCATGGCCAGTGTCTGTGTCGTCCACTCCCAGGGCTGTCGGCGGCAGATGGCCTAGTTGAAGCTATTGTTCATGCAGTCGCTACCTTAGCATTCGTGTCATTCTTCTGACACAAACCACATTACACAACAACATTAATATTCAACTGTCACAGGTCAGGAAGGTGAGGTTGAAGGTGTGGAGGGCACCTTGGGCGAGACAGAGAGGTAAGATTTGAATCTGGAGCTTCCCAATACCAGAACCAAGGCCCAAACCCACGACCCCCTCATCCCTCCTCTGAGTAACAATTGCTAGGTAACCTTCTGTATGAGCTGGATGAAGTAGTGAGATATGTAAAATCAAACAACTAGTCATTCCCTAAAATTAGAGTGTCATGGGTTCTAACCTCTAAGTGTGTTTCTCTTGCAGAATTTAATCTTCCTGAGCCCGCTCTCGGTGACTGAGGCAGAGGGAAGGCCCTCGCTGGAGCAGCGGCTGGAGGCCATCGTCAGCGGGGCCGCGCTGCTGGCAGACTCGTCCTGCACCAGGGACTTCCACCGGGAGCGGATCATTGCGGAGTGCACCGCCATCCGCCAGGCTCTGCAGGACCTGCTGTCCGAGTACATGAACAGTGTGAGTGACTCGCCGGCCCCTGCGCCTGCCCCTGCCCTGTGCACTTTGAGCACAGACTCGGTGCTTTCTGGTTTGAAGCATGCACAGCCTCACAAGAGCATGTGATTATACATGAATTGCCTTTCTGAAGGGATTTCTCTTTGCTGTTCAGCTTTAACAGTAGACCAAGATTCTTGGAACAGAATCAGAGCAACACTGTTTGGTTTGTAGAATTATCTAAATATTAGTTGAGCAAGGGAGCCAGGTTTGGAAAAAGAAACTCTGGTTGCACATTAATTTAGCTGATTAAGAAGAGGGTAGAGTGGCAGGTTGCTTGGGGCTGGGCAAGTGGGTAAAGGAAAGAGCCTTAGAGTTAGGATTTAGATCGCGTCGGGTCAAAGTCACTGTCGCGCTGGTTGTGAGCTGTGCTCAAAGGTAAAGAGAGCTCATGGCACTTGGACAGCTCTGCGTCTTACTCACAAGTCTCAGCCATGGTTGGAAAACGCCATAGAAAATTCCAAAATTAATCCTTGGGTTTTACATAACTCATCACAGTGCTTTTAATGCTTATCCTGTTTATTATTGGTTATCATCATTAATCTCATAAAGTGCCTAATTTATAAAATTCATCACAGATATGCATGCATAGGAAAGATAAGGTCATAACTTGGATTTGGTCACATTTTCAAATGACAACAGGGGATCTTGAAACACCTTGCTCATGGATAAGGTGGCTGTTATTATGTTAATCATAAAGCCCTCCTAAGTAATAGGACTGTAGAGTTCTTTTGGGAATGTTTTGTTCCTCTATTTTATTTTAAGTAGAATAGCTCAGGATTTATGAAGGTAAGTTTTGAGAATTATTTGTAAAAAAGTACAGGACTTTTTAGTGATAAAATTGAAGATTTGGAGTTGTTTGATGGAAGATCCTTATGAGAATGGCTGAAGGTGCTAAGTTAGTTAATGAGTTTTGAGGTTCTTCCGACACATTGGAAGAAGCCTCACATTCTCAGTATTTGATGACTTTGGCTCCTGATCAACTATTTCTTTCCTGTGAAGAAATCCAACTTGCAAAGCCAATTGTCTTAGTAAGAACAAATAGGAACGTCATGTCCTGCTAGAATAGCTGGGTTATGCCCACTTTTAGCATAAGATATTCCTGAGGACTGTTCAAGACAGCTCAGTAGTCACAAGAAGCTCGGGCCCTAAAATACCATTAGAAGGCCTTCTCTCCCAATGTGTAGACTACTGAGATGAACGCTTTTATCTTTATAGATAAAATATAAGAAAGTCATATAAACATACGGCTTATCTATAAATTGTAGGTAGATTGACTTTATAAAACGTTATTTTATTCTTTACAGACACAGGTACATGCAGGTATACACACACCCACAAAGGCATAGTAGATACGTGAGACTGAGTAGAAAATGAAAATGACAGGTTTGTAATTCAAACAGCAAGGGCAAAAAAAAATCTCTTTTTCTTTCATTTCTCTTGGCTGCAATAAGATTGCTTTTATTTGCTACACAATATTAGATTTCACAGCACATAAAGGGGACTGAGAGGCAAGGCCGACCCTCCGAGGGCTCTGTGGCCCTACCCTGCCAGACTGCCTCACTCTGTAGCCTGCCAAGCCTTCCCCTGGGGAGGAGGCAAGGGCTGGGTTGGGGACAGGCGTGTGAGATCCCAGTCTAGTAAGTCGCTCAGAGCAGGACTGAATGTGCACCTAGGTGCGCACATCCTTATGTCTGGGATCATGCGAATCCCCAGAAATTTTGGGACTGACGGCATAGTGTTAAGACCTAAGCATGGGACCCTCCTTTTTTAAGCAAGGAGGCCTGTGCACAGAGGTGACAAGTCCCTGGAGCGAACGCTGCAGGTAACAATTGCAGATCACATAAGCCAGGGGTGATTTCAATCATTCCTCTGAATAGAGTTAAAACCTGTGAAGGAGGGAGTGTGGGGTCCCGCATACACCCATGAAGCGTGCCCAGCGTGCTGAACAGACGTGCAAAGCCCTGACCACAAGTCAGCCTGCCTTGCACTGTTCCCTGCACTAGCTGTGAACACCAGTGGGAAGCTAATGCTTTTCACAAACGTTTTCAGTCTATGTCCTAAACAATTATTGCAATAATTGTTGTGTTAGAAGTATATGTGATTCAAATTAGAAAATATTAGTGAGTACCCTCTCTTACACTTTCATAAATGGATTCCTTGTGAACAGAGAAGATTCAAAATAGGCAGTGATTATATACTGATTGTAAAGCAGAGAACTAGAAATCGAGTCATTTCAACTCTGCATTTGATGTGTTCCTTTGAATTTTAGAGTTTAAAATTATAATGCAAACATGTGGATTGCAAATGGTAAGACTTTTGTTAGGTAATTGTAGATTTAGTTCATACCTGAGATATTTCAATGAATTTTAATGAAACCTAAAATGTATTCCCTCTTTGAAAATAATTACAGTGAAAGGACATATCAAGAAAATAATGATTATTGCTACTTAGTAATGGAAAGTAATTGTGGAAAGAGGGAGAGGAGTCTTTTTAAAAAAACTCCTAAGCTCCTGAAAATATGAATTATTTTTCTGTTTCCTGTTGCTCTTTTCCTTAACCATGATTTCACCTCATTATCAGTTCTGGGTACGCTTCAGGTGCAAATGCATGTTTCTCCAGTCTTGCATTAGATAGTTGCTTTCAAATAAGCAGGGAGAGACTTTTTATTTATAGCCTCGAATAAGTTAGAAAAGTACTTTTGACCTTTCGTACCTAGTGATTATCTTAAATTTCATTTTTAGGATAAACTTAGTGCTGTCGAGGGAAGCTGTCTCTCCCTGCCTCCCCTTCCTGTGTGTGGCCAGCTCGAGGCCTTGCACCCTTGTCACATCCATGAAGTCCCCTGAGCCACCTAGGACACCACAGATAGCACAGTCCTCGGGGGCTCTGAGAACCAGGACGTGGGCATGGCCAGGCTTGGGGTGGGGGCACTCACACATGTGCCTGTGTAAGTTTTCCTTAATCTCTCCTATGAAATGATTATCAGTGTTACATTTTGAATCCATTATGGTTAGTTTTATATACATTAAACTTTAAATTTATAAAAAAATATTTTACTTATTTGGTCCGAGTCTCGCTACGCAGCTTGCACTCACAGTGGTCCTCCTATCTCAGCCTCCCCAGTGCTGGGATTGCAGGAGCGCGCCACCACATCCGGCAAGGTATGGCATCAGTTTGGCATGCAGTACCCGGGATCGAACCGGTTCCTTGCGCTTGCCAGGCAGGAGCTTAGACTGCTGCGCTATCTCCCCAGCCTTTTTGCAGGCAAGTTACACATTTGTTTTGTTTACTACTGTCTTAGCCTGTTCCTGAAGCATAATACCCTGCATTTAGAAATAGCTGAATTAAATTTATCAAATGAAAAAATAAGTGAAATGATTACATACAGTATAGGACATGTAACAGCGCAATAATGTCTTTGACATTAATTGAAATGAGTTTTGAGCATCCATTAAATTTATATAACAGGTTGCCTGCTACAAAAGGTTTTCTTTTGCAAAATAAGTCTCTTCTAAATACCTCTGTGAATATTCAAAACGTTTTTATCACACTTCATACATCTAGCCATATTGCAAAATAAAATAAAAATTTTCACTAGAAAATATAACTTAGCATTCAGAAACAGGAAAATATAATGTTTATGTTTTCAAGTGCATAGGTGTGTTTCTAAGACGTTTCTGCGAATTTGTATAGTGTGTTATCATATGCCCAAGCAAGTAATTGTTCAGTAGATGGATCAGAGTACAGAGACCCCCTGAGGAAGGAAGGACTTCAGGGGAAGGAGCCACTTCTCCATGGTGAGCTTTGTGTAAATGGTGAACATTGAATTGGAGACAAGCAGCCATCTTGCTGAAGTTTTAAGATTATCAGCCAATATGGATATTTTTCGAAAAGTAGTTTGAAATAATACTGGTGTTGTTTAATAGTGAATCTGTTGCAGGACAGGGCCTTC
>PVKN010039738.1:0-10835 GCA_004027915.1 Capromys pilorides
GGGGGGTGAGTGGTGGGCTCATCTGGAAAGGGCAGTGTGCTCCTTTGTTGAGTGGGCTGCTGTTGTCTTCAGCTTGATGGTTAGCAGAGGGAGGGGCATACACTGTTGGGGAAAAAAAAGCGTTAAAGCAGAAAAACCTGAAAGAAAAAGACTGCATTGTTTGAGGAAGAAAAAAAAAAAATGATTGAATTGTAAATGGGAGGGGGTGTTGGGGAGGAATGTGAGGAACTTGGAACTGAAAATTGGGAGGTCGCAAGGCGAAGCAGCACCTGTGGCATAGGCACTTGGAGGACAGTGGCTGTGAGTCTTGGGTGGGGCTTGAGCAGCGATTGTGGTGGCGAACGTACTCTGGTCTGACTGAGAGACATGTTAGACACGGGAGCCGTCCTGGGTTTAAGCAACTGTGGAAAGAGAGATGGGAGTGAAGGGCCTCGCTGCAGAGGACGAAGCGGGGAGGGGCAGTGAGTCTGGAAGCTCCGGAGGAGCTGCGACTGGGGGAGGAGGAGTGAAGACTAGAGCAGCATCTCCTGAGGGTTAGAGGAGGCGCAGAGGGAGGGGATCAGGCAGAGCGTGTGAGCTGAGAGTATATGGGCCCCTCGTACTGTTGAGGGAGTGAGGGAGGCGATGGAGGGAGGGCCATGTCCTCAAAGAGAAAAAAGCCCTAGTACAGAGGATCGTCTGTCTTTTGCCCCTGCGGTGACAGTTCTCCAAACTTCAGGGAATTAGTGGATCAGCTTTTTGTATAGACCACTGGGTGTTACTGTTAAGCTTATATTGTGTCCAAGCTGTCTGACAGTAAAGGGTTAATGGCTTAGGTTTGTGACCTCTTGGAGGCCTAGGAAGCCAAGATTGCGGGCAAGGCAACCTATCAGAGTGCTTTTTCGAGGCAGGGAAGGAGTGTTTCCCATGGCAGCACTGACAGTGTGCAAGTCACGGACTTGTAGTCGGTGGAGACTGTTTAATTAAGGCTGAGTCAAACAAAACTCAAAACAGGGAAAGTGGTCGTCACCCCCATTCCTCAATAATGAAGCTCTAAGGGGTTTCCTGAGCCCAATCCACCCAGTCACCACGGAGTGTCAGGTGGGAGTCTGTGGGACAGGGACTATGTTGCCTTAAGGCGTCAGTTAAGGAAGTGAGCACAATCAGCTTCTGTCTGCTGGGTGAGAGAGAGATCTGCACACAGGCTGGCAGTTTACTGCAACATGAGGGGAGCCACTCGTCCTTGGCAGGATGCAAGAGTCTGGCCCTCTACCAGATGACAGTAGAACAGCACCCCAAAAGCTGATAAAATCTCGCTCTGTGACCCAGCTCAACTGGAATAATTGAAGTGGATCGGTGTTGGACGCAGGCTAGCAGCAGCGAATGGGCAGGCTCCAGAAGGGAGAGGCTGGGCTGATAGGCAGGGGGCTCACCTGGGGTTTGGCCCCCAAGAGCCTCACGTGCTGCCGCCGCCTGTATATCCGAGTCACTGAGGCACTGTTATGATAGGTTCTCCATGCAGCAGAGAAAGAGGCAGAAGGAAAAAGGGAAAGGGGCTTCATTTTCTTTGAGGACACAGGAGAGAATGTGGGGAAGAGTTAGGAAATATTTTTTTTTTTTTTCCGATTAGACAAAGGGAGGCTGAGGCGTTTATGGCTTTTTTCCAGGGGTGGAGTTTGGAGGGGATGTTTAGATATGCCTGAGGGAGCTGATTGGGAGGTCTTCCCTGAGGGGGCAGGAAAGATGAAAGTAGATTGTGACTTGGGCTGAGTTGATGAAGAAGGGGGAGGTGGTCCTGGGATCACAGGCCTTTGTTTTAAGGGCATTGGCCATATTAGGTGGCCACCATAATGAATTTAGCAATTCATGCTAGGGCCAGAACCTATCAAAAACCAAAACCAAATCAAACCAAAACAAAACAAACACCCAACCCAAAAAACCAGTAGATGTGAGAATGTGTTTGATCAAATAGAGTCTAATAGTTTTTAAAAGTCAGTAGTCAGCAATTCAGCATGAGACATGGAAAATTTAAAAGCGTGACATTCAAATAAGAGTGGCTTGACAAAATATGTGAGCAGAACTAAATATTAATCACAAAGACAACGTCTAGGATATACAATAAGCAAAAGAGTAAGCCAAGGAGAAGCAGAACACGAGAAATGAATTAACACCATGAGGCACAGGTCTGGGGGTTCCATATCCATGCAGCTGGAATTCTAGGGCACGGCGATGCTCTGCAGGGAGCACGGTAATCAAAATAAAAGGCAAGGTGATTTTCAGGGCTGAGAGAGCTGCCTTCTCATGCACTGGCTCACAGAAGGCTATGCTTGATTCATGAAAACAGGCGCTGCATATCCTGCACTAATGTGGGATGGATAGTTTAGATCCTAGGACAGAAGTAAGTCTACCTGGTTTGAAGAGAGAAAACACATGTATTGCCTGCAAAGAAAGTCAAATTAAGCCAATATAGTTTTTTTTTTTAACAAGGTACATTTTTATTATAACGTAGTTAAGCTACAAACAAGAACATAACAAAATATATTTGAAAACTAAGCAGTACACTTCTAAACAGCAATGAAAGCACAAGAGCTAAAATGAATAAATAGCAGTACTTGTGCTATGCTACAGCAGAGTGGAGAGCCTGACTTTGAATCTTTCAGACAGTTGTGTTATAACATGAGGAAGTCTTGCATTCAGCCTGGTAGTGGGCGTCTGCCCTCTGGGGACCTTGGAAAGCTGAGGCAGGAAGATGGCGTGAGTTATTTCAAGGCCCGTGAAGCAGAAGGACAAGACTCTGCAGGGACATCAGTAGAATCACAGTCTGGGAAGATAACCTTTGCAATGAAGCCTTTGCAGAAACAACTGTGAGTTTGCCTTCCATCTATCAATCTCCCTCAGCTGGATTTCTAAATCTTTATAGAGTCTTTCAGTGTAGAGCTTGTTCCTCCTGTCCTCCACCAAGTTGGCCACGATGGCTCTCCACATGTTCATGGACTCTCCAAATTTCAGAGGTCTCCTCGTTGGTGTGAAATCTGTTGCTCCCATCAATGTACTTCGGACAAGAGGGTCAGAGACGTGAAACTTTTTGTCCTTAGCAAAGCAGCACGGCTTCAGAATATCATCTCCCTGGTAGGCTCTGACATTCAGAGGCTTCAGCTTCTTTTTGTGGTCCTTGTGCTACATCTTTCCACTGAGTCTGAGTGGGTTCAAGACAGGTCTGTATCTGTACAGTTACTCTTCAGTAGTGAGGAGTACTAGGCCCACAGTGTCATGGGAACAGCAGAACGTTGCAGCCAGTGATGTCACAGAAGTGCCTCTCCTGAATTGTTCCATCTACTGAGCAGAAAAGGGTAACTTAAAGATAAACCACTTTTTGTTTAAGAATGTAACCAAGTAAATGTGCAAAACATGTTGCCTCACACACACCTGCTACTCTTCTATGCCTATACTTTTTCTATGATCAGGGTTTATAGCCACTCCCATTGAGGAGCAGAGCATTTATGGAGAAGAAATTGAAAAACTGACCTAATAACTACTTCAATTTCTTCAACTCCTTTATGCATTTACTTGAAGTTGCATGACACTATGTCTGTGTTTAGGTTGAAACTTAGATTTAGAAAATAACAGTTTAGGAATTATCTAGGTTTTATATAATAAAGAACTAGAAGACATGTTTATTTCTTTGTTTGCACAAAAACATAAGAAATATAAAGTTAGGCCTTGTGAAACTATTGAGGCAGGAAGAGGTAAGGCAGACAGGATGGTGATTATAAGTTGGGCCAGAGGAATAGCAATGAGGGCACCGCTTTGGGTGTGCCTTTTAGTTTGGAGGCCCATTCGCAAAATGGAGATCGGGACCATAGCACGGTCTACTGAGCAGGTTCTTGACTCACTGAGGAAAAAGAATTTCAGGCAAAGAGAAGCACAGAACAGTTTATCAGGCAGAGCAGGAGAGCAGGAGAGCAGGAGACGCAGCTGCACTTCTTGGCAGGTTCCTCTGCAGCTGGTGTCTGCGTCAGCTTTCCCACCATGGGCACTCAGCACCCAGCACCACAAGTGAAAGAAGGAGAAGTTTGCTTCCTGGGGGGCAGAGCTGAGGGATAGTAGCAGAGATGGGGGGGGGCAGAGGATGTCTTCTGCAACCCACCCAGACACAGCCAGAAGTGTGTCTGCTCATCCACTTAGCAGCCCCAAAGCCCCTCAGGTTGACAGAACTAAGCTTAACCAGCACAATGTCAGACTAGGCTGCCCACACTCACAGGAAGCTAGCTGGGGGCAATCACTGAGGTGAGCCTTTATCACAGTTCTATTTTCCACAGCTCTGGTAGAATCCATATGGCTAGAGGAGCCTTCACTTCCCATGAAATAGAGGACTGTTGTTACTTGGGAGAGGAAGGGTCCCTTGGTTTCCATGAGGGGAACTCGCTCCTGTGTTAGGGTAGAAATCTCACTAGGAGATGACCTCCAAGGCTCTACTTTTCCTGGAACCCAGGCAACTTGATGTTTATAGACTTCTAGGTGTCACTGCAGGGGCTCTGGACCTGTATGCTATGAAAGCTGGCATTCAATTGACCATGTGAACCCTGAACATTTGATAGTCTTCTCTTGGCATCCTTAGTCATAAAGAGGGATGGGAGAGAGACTATGTTAATTTATACCTAATAAACCTGCTTTCCATTTCTTCCTACCCTTTCCTCCATTTTAGTGAGCACCTACCACATTCTTTACATGGCTGTAAGACTGAGGGATACAACACCACGACAATTCTGACCTAACGGTGACAAAGACCTGAGTTTACATTGTTCAAGAAATTGAGAAAACCCAGAGGCAGCTAGCTTCATGGTTAGTCGAGCAGCTAGGCAATGTCTGCTCTTTCTGTCCTCTGCAGGTGTAATCTGCTGTTCAGAGGAACATGACTGCAGTTGCTCTGAGTGTGTCAAGCTCATGGGAGGGAATTCAAAAGCAGTCACAGACACACATAAGCGCTCTTCACCAGATGTGCTCTTTATCAGCTAAGGAACTGTCTTCCACATTATATGTTTTCTTGCTCACCTCAAGCTAGTTTCCAAGAAGGCTGGGAAGAGAGTCTAGATATGTTCAGCTTCTATTGACACAAAAATGAAGGAAGTGAGTACCCAAACGGGCAGGAAACCATCAGTGTTTGCCACAAAAAAATATTCATGCAGCATAAACAAAAGCCATGGAACAGATGGAGAAAACAACTGGAACAGAAAACAGGACAATGGCAGGATTGTCAATATACCAAGGGTGGAGGAGCTCAAAGACTGCAATCACATCCTGGTGTCCAAATACTGAGTGAACCTGTGTACATCCTGGGAGACGTTTCATAATATAATAGTGACAGTGACAGGTATACCAGGCATGTAAGGAAGGTTATTAGAGTGGCTGAAGACCCATGACCTGCCAATGGACAGAGAAGACTCATAATGTTGGTACAGAGTACCACTCCGAATGTTGAGATCTTCTGGAAGAATAGGTAGAATCTTTTTTTTTTTTTGCGAGACTGGGATTTGAACTCATGACCTTGCACTTTCCAGGCAGGCATTTGTGCCACGGAAATATCTCTCTGGCCCCGGTAGATTCTTTTAAGAAATCAAGAAATTAGCATCTTAGGCTGAAAATAGGAGGATCACTACACATCCAATCTATAACATAGATTGTTTTTATTAGCAACTTTATGGGCTCCTGCTATTGATCATCATCTTTAATTTCTGAGAGAGAACTTTGTTCAGATAAGCTGTTAAGTGAAAGACAAAATAAGCACTTTTCTCCACATAAATGATTCCAGAGTTTTAATTGTTCTGTATTTTTTTAAAAAAGATTTATTTATTTAATTAGTTATTTTTTGATACAGGGTCTCCCTACACAGCTCTGACTTATTATAGTGGTCCTCCTGTCTCAGCCTTCCCAGCGTTGGAATTATAGGCACGCACCAACACACCTGGTTTCAGGACCTGCACATCATGTGGTACCAGGCCTTAAATTGGGGCCCTTGTACTTAAACTGCTGAGCTATCTCCTTGGCTCTTGTCCTGTGTCTTATATGGAAAAATATATGAGGAGATCCCTCAGCAGAATAAGAAAGAATCTATGGAAAAGGATGACCTGTAGTATATAAACAGACATTATTTTCATGGTTTGGATGGAAAAAAAAGCAGAAAGCAGTTTTATTAGTTGCTAGCTCGGAGAGTTTCTTTATTTGTACAACACAGGTATGTGTGTGTGTGTGTGTGTGTGTGTGTGTGTGTGTGTGTGTGTGCAACTGTACTATTGGCTCTTTCTACTTTTGAATAAATATAGAATTGCAATGTGGAAGACTTGTAGAAGTTCCAGAAAAGCATGCCATAAAATAATAGTTAAAGAGGAAAAAGAGGAGGAAGGAAATATTTACCTTTGAATAATTTGCTAATTTCTTCATCATTTATATCCATGTTTTAGATTAGAAATTCAAAGGAGCATATCTGAAAGTTACAAAGAAAAATGGAAGGTTTAGAAAATAAAAGCCAGGCAGTAGGAAGCAGAAGATAGATCTTTGGCAATGGGAAGAGAAGTGAAGCACAGAGCGGGCAGAGGTTGGGGAAGGTGCATCATCGGGGCAGAGATGCGTCCTGTGGAGGTGTGGCTGCCCACAGTGAGTTTCCCAGATGCACTGCACATCTTGGTGCAGAGGTGGGACTTGAATGGAAGGGGTAGCCACTGGGGCTGAGTCTTCTCATCTGCTTCTCCCTCTCTCTCTGCTTACTGCCTGCCGTGTGTGGGCTTCCTGCCTCTGACAGCTCATCTGCTGGTCTGTTACTGCCTCAGGGTAGCCGACTGAGCGGTGAAGTTGTGAGTATTTTCCTGGTGACAACAGAGTGACCAAGACTGGAGGTTTCACTCTATTACATCAAGTCATAAGAATGATCTAACAAGAAGCCGTCAGTGCTGGCTGCTTATGGGGAGCAGAGTGGGAGTGGACAAAATGGGGACAGATTTATTCTTCATATACCTTTGATAACAGGATTATTATTTTAAAATCATTATTTCAATAACATAGTCTTTCCTCCTTCAAGTTCTAACCCACTGAAGGTGGAAAGAAGTGAGGTTTAAACCAAAGTTTATTGTAGAACTCTGTTTCTACTCCTCAGAAGCCAACATTTTTTTTTCCAATGTAAAGAAAACCCTGCTGCCAGGCATGGTAGCGTGTGCCTGTAATCCTGGCTCTTGGGAAGCTGGGGGCAGAAGGGCTAGCCTAAGTTCAAGGCCATCTTGTGCCACATGATGAGTTCAAGGCCGTCCTGAGTTGTGTGGCCAGTTGCTGCCTCAACAGAACAGAATAGAACAAACAAAACAAAGCACCTGCTTCACAGTGGCCCGTCTTCCATATGAGTGCACGCGTGTGCATCATTGTATACAGACAAGCCTTTAAATAGCAAAATACCTTCCATGCTAGGAACTAAAATTCTAGTTGAAAGGCCTGTTACAGGATTTCTCATGTCAGGATGAAAATAATGGTGAAGCAGCCTTCTGTGCTTAGAGAGAATGTTCTGAATGCAACAGTGCTGAAGGAACAGTCATGCGTCACCTTATTATGCTGAGTTCCACCAGAACCACCCAGCTTGGGCATCGCGAAGGAATCTGCACTCGCACAACTTTTCTAGGGCCTCCTACACATGCCAGGTCACTCGTATTTTAAGAAAAGAGGGTTTTCTATCCAGGATGCCAGAACAAAGAGGGGATTAGCAAACTAATGAGTTATGTACACATTTTGCATACAGAATGGAAGATTAATCTTTGTTAACTAGTTGTTTAATGTTACAGTTAATAATTAGCTACCTTGTTGCCCTGGACCATTTATCATTTCACTGAACTGTGGGGTTTATGTTGTGTGTTTTTTTCCCTCCATTTTTAAGTGTTGTTTATCTTTACCTTGGCTGATTTAAGATAAGGGAGTGGAGCTGGCTCTTGAAAGAACCACTGGTGTTTGATGTTCCCACACGATACATTTCTGTTTCTTACAGTTTCAATGGTGCTATCAACCCCCCCCCATTTTTGTAGTGCTACATGTTTGTAATACATAATTAATGCATTCATAGTGGGGATTGGTCCCTATGCATATATCTTGATTCCTTTTGCAGTGAAGGCACATACCTATCAGGGGAAGAAGTTGAGGTAAAAAGAGCTAGGAAGGGCTGGGAATCAGCTATACATCTCTGAGATGCTTCCTACTTGCTGTGCATTATTGCCTGGGTAGCTTAACTTCTTCAGGTCTCAGTTTTCTCCTCTATCAGATGCAGGATTGTAGAAGAAGGCTTTGAAAAACGGTGCCAGCTTTCCTACCTTATAATTGCATATAAGACAGGAATAGAGCTCAATCTCGCAAGCATTTTTCTTTTGACAAAAACAGCTTGCAGGTAGCTGCCTGCCTTTGCAATATTCAGTAGAATATTAGTTCTATGTCTACAATATCTCCCATCTTGACTGAACACGCCTTCACTCGTTATCAGGAGTAACTATAGAAACCACATTGACAGTAGTTATTTTAACGTTTTTAGGGCTTTACAAGACACATCAACAAAAAAGGGGACGGAGGAATAAACAATGACTTTGGTTTAACTGCCTTCATTTTTAACAAAAAGTCTGGCCACAGCCTCTGCATAATTTAGAGTACCAAGCATTCCCACAATCTCTTTCCCGCAGACTGGGGATTCAGTTGAGGAACGACATTCATAGGGAGCTGGCTGGTGCTGCAGTTGTGCTGATGCCTCCAGTAATATGCAAACAGGGCAAGTCACAGCCACTCTCTTTGCAGCCTGGTCTTTGAGAGCACATTAAAGGCAGAGAGACAAAAGCTGCATAGGAACTGCAGAAGATTTGAATTCTGGGCTATTCTGGCTCAGGCATGCATGGTCAAGAGACAAGAAGGCTGCCTGTCTCCCCTGGTCCTTTCAGTTCTGTTAGCCCACTCACAGTTTCCTGGTAATTAGCAGCCACACTCATGGCCATGACTAGGGTGTGACTCCTTGCTTCCTTCCTGCAAGCCTCTTCCTGGAGTTAGGCTCTTGATTCTGCATCTTACTTCATTTTCATCTTTGGTTCCTTGGATTTTTCAACTTTGCCAAGCTGGTGTTGGGTATCCTAGTCTATCCGTCCATTCATCCATCTATCTACTCCTGTTTCCTTGCATCCATCCATCCATCATGCATCCTTCCAATCATCCACTCCTTTATCAATCCATGCATCTATGCATCTATGTATCCATGTATCCATCCATCCATCCATCCATCCATCCATCCATCCATCCATCCAATCAGTTCCCTTTGGCCTTAGCACTCCAAATAGCATTGCCCTGAATTTACATCTCCTGTATCAGTCATTGGTCTCACACACACACAAAAAAAATTCTAGGACTGAATCAATCTTCTTCCTAGCTCTGTTGGAAAGGAGGAGATACTCAGCAATGGAACTTGTGAGATTTGTAGAGGAAATTATGACTTCATTCTTTACCTTTCATCCTGGATTCTCCAATTGCTATTGTATAATAATTGCAACAACAATAATAAAGCAATTTGTACTACAAAGGAATAGGATCAGGAAAGCAATATTTCTATAGGAGATAGGTCAATAATGTGATCCTTCATCCTCTGGAATCTATTAAACAGTCTCCAGTGTCAAAATCCAGCTAGATGTCCTACGTTAGAGACACAGATCATATTCAGGTTTATTGTCCACTCAGAAGCCATTGGCAAGGCTATCACAGTTGCAGCCATCCTCAGGTAACAGAGAAGTCTGGGCTCCAGGTACAGAGCTCAGTCTGCACATCTAGCCTGTGCCGTCCATTGTTTGCCCCTGCTGGTGCTCTCAGCTCCTCTGCCTCAGGCTGACTCTAGCTCACAGCTGAGCGCTGCCTGAGTGCTTCCCTCGCTTTCCCCATCTTCCTGCTCTCAACCTTTTCCTCTCTCCAGTGCTGCATTTAGATTTTCAGGCCCAGGGTGGAGAACAATAGAAGAAGGAAGAGGGCAAAGCCAGCATGATGATATTGCTGAGCACTAGCACCTGTGCCCTTTTAACACTAGATTCTGAGCACTGTCTGCTCTTCTGCAAATATTCACAGACCCTGATATTTCCCTTGCAATCACTGCTGCTTCTCCCTGGCCCAGCACTATGCACACAGGCTGGTTTCTGGGACCTGCTTACCTCCAGGTCCAGCAGTTTGCCCCATAGAATTCTTCCAAGCTACACTCCTTGAAAGGTGAAGACCTTCAGAATGCTACAATTTCAGCACTAGAAAATCTGCCTCCTTGCCCTGTCTTCAGTAAAAGTGTAATTGCACCCACTGAAGATGTTCAGATTTGTCTTTGAGGCTGCTAAAGTCAATTTCTTTTTTTAATTTTTCTTTTTTTTAACTTTTTTTTTTTTTTTTTTTGTGGGACCAGGTTTGGAACTCATGACCTTGTACTTGCCAGACAGGCACTTGTGCCATGGAGCTATTTCCCCTGACCTAAAATCAATTTCTTACAACTGGATTTTTCCAGGAGAGAGCCAGGCACCAGCCGCTTTGCCCCACCTAACTGGGGCTCAGATACTAAGTTTCTCCCCAGGACTCTTTATGAAATTCCTCTTTAGTGGAGGCTCAGAACAATGCACAAACACAAAGCTCCAGGAAGCCTCAGTGTGTTCAAACATATGCCCATTAATGGTTTGCTTTTTTTAGCATCAGCTTGGGATGGGAAGCAGTCTCCTACAGGAGGGGGAAACACAGCATTTCAGCCCTTGTTCTAATCAAGTTCCTCTGGGAATTTTATTTTCTTTCTTTCTTTCTTTCTTTCTTTCTTTCTTTCTTTCTTTCTTTCTATT
>PVKN010039739.1:0-10835 GCA_004027915.1 Capromys pilorides
GGTGTGTAATTTCCAATTTCTTCTATGCTATTGTCTCTTGCATTTATTCTGGGAATGTTCGGGGCCTGATAATGCATTTTTCTCTTTCACTTTGTCATTTTGTATAGCACTGTATTCTGACCTTTCATACAGGTAGCACCAGGTCCGGATTTACCAGGTTCAAACTTGTCCAGGTGGGTATGGCTTGGGTCTGGCTTCTGAGCTCCACTTCTTCCTGCTGCAGCCCCTGGAAGTGAACTTTCCATGCCACTTTAGCAAAATGCTCTGCTCCTGGATCACCTGGGTGGGTCTTTCCTCTAGCCTCTCTGCAGGGAGTTCTGCCACAGGGCTCTACACTGTGCCTGTCTGGTGGAGGAAATTCCACACACACGTTGAGTCTAGGCACTGGCTGGAATGAGGATCCAGTGGGAGGGTGAATGTTCCTATTCACTTGCCTGGACTGGGCACAGGTGTTTTTTCTTTTTTCTTTCTTTCTTTCTTTCTTTCTTTCTTTCTTTCTTTCTTTCTTTCTTTCTTCTTTCTTTTCTTTCTTTCTTTCTTTCTTTCTTTCTTTCTTTCTTTCTTTCTTTCTTCTTTCTTTCTTTCTTTCTTTCTTTCTTTCTTTCTTTCTTTCTTTCTTTCTTTCTTTCTTTCATTTTTCTATATATAGAGTCTTGCTGCATAGTCTGGGCTGGCCTTAAACTCACTATGCAGCCCCAACTGGCTTTGAACTTGTGGTGGTTCTCTTGCCTCAGCCTCCTGAGTGCTGGAATTGTAGACATTCTAGGTACCACCCCAGCTTAAAAATTATGTTTACATCTCTGTTCATGAATGAGATTGGGTTGAACTTTTTTTTTCTTTGCATCACATCTTTGGTTTGGTCTCAAGGTTTTGTTGAACTTTTATGTATATAGATTTACTTAACATTTTTTGATAGTAAGAATGCAAGTATTAAACTATTCAGAGTTAAATTTTCATTAAAATACTTACTAGAATACTGATCTAAACACCTGAAATATGAAATTTATCCATTATGAAATATAAGAGGATGGTGTCATGGAAATTCCCCAGTTGGTTGGCTGCTGTTTGTCCAGTCTTCCCACTTTACTGTATAGATTCATGCAGGGCTTTAGTTTTTACTAGAATAAATCAAGATTTAACACCAGGTTTTTGATATACTTCTTGGGATTATAGATGTAAAGAGTGGTAAATGCATCTGGAGAAATAGATGGATGAAAACAGAAGTTACTTTTCACAAAAAATCCTCTACAGTCCTTCTTAGAAATGCAAGATAATCATGTCGTTAGTTACCTTTAGAGCTTACTTACAAGATGTGATGTATGTGGACAGTCACAGGAAACAGGATGTGTGGAAAACAGACCACAAGAAGTGTCAAGAAAGCCCAAAATTGAATCCTCCTCCTGCCTAGGAGCTGTGAGAGAGTCAAGCCCTGAGACCTGGTTCTACAACTGGTTCCAGCTTGGACCTGGCTTCCAACATCCCACAACTAAGCCCTAGCAATCATTTGCAGCAAATGTGAGATAGGTGTGATTTTCCATGACTTGAAGGACCGCTGCCTACCATAGCCTAATGCTATGTAGCTGTGGCTGGTGAAGAAAACCACTTGTGACTCCAGCTGCCTTCCCGCTGGTGCTCTGTGGCTTCCAGATGTGCACCAGCATGAGTGACCCAGGGATAATCATCAGAGCCCTTTCTAGCAGAGCCAAGGAGTACCCTTTGGATTGCTAGTCCTATTCTTTAGCTGTCTATATCGTCCTCATCTAGTTATTAAGTAAGAAAACGTGGCTTTTCTGAAGGTAGGTTGCCAGTGGGCATCAAGGAACAGACCTAAGAGGAACCTGGGTCCCATAGCAAATGGAAACTGAAGGGCTCACAGCTCACTCCAGCAGCAGGGCTGACTCTGCAGGCTGTGCAGGCTGTCAAGTCCTGGGGCAGGCTGGCACCAGTTGGGGGACTCAGGAAATGGCCCAACATGGTCCAGAAGGAAGGAAGGGGCCTTAGACAAGGAGAGCCTGTTTAGGTCCAGCAGGGACCTGAAAGACTTGCATTGTCTTGGACCTGACCCTGTCCAGAGTGGGCAGGGAGCCCTTAAGAAGAGACAAAGGGGCTTCCTGCAAGTTTCCTGAGGCTGACAGAAGGTCAGCACCCAGCAAGATCAACAGGACACGCACTTCCAAGACAGACACCCCAACCCTCCTTCACTCCTTTCTCCCTTCTTAACTCTACCCCAACACCTGCTATGTACCCTGCCTCTTCTGGAGGCCCAGAGACAGTACAGCAAAAAACAAGCCCTTGACCTTGTAAGACCTATGTTCACTTTTGGTGATAACTATTTAATAATGATGGCATGGCTAGAAAGTAGATTCCTACTGAAGATGTATGATGTGATCTCTGTAGGTAAGTACAGTTAGAGGTGAGGGCAGTACAGAGGCTGAGGGTGTAGGGAAGGATGAGGTTGATGAGTGTGGGCTGGCCCAGAACCTAGTGCTGCAGGGACCCAGCCAGGAGGTGGAGAGGGTGGGATCTCAGCATTGTGTGTGGTACAGCAGGCAAGATTCTGTCATCCTCAGGTGAGTGGACACCATGTGCTATTTGAGGGCCTGGATATTGGGCATTTGAAAACCCAGAAAGCCTGGCACCTCAAGACAGCATCTCCCATACTCCACTGCTCACATCCTTGAGCAAAGTTTGCCTGCAAAGTCATAGATGAAGCTCTTTTCCTTCTCTTTACTGGGGACAGCCACCTGCTCTGCCTGCTCTCTGTAGCCCAGGCTGACCAAGGTGTCTCAGAGCAGGACCTCAGGCTTCAGCGGGAAGTCCTACACTTCCTTTGCTGACTTCCCTTAGCCTGCAGATCTGGGGCCCTGACCACTTGCTGGCCTTGTACTTTTGATTCTTCACATGTGACTCCCAAGTGAAAAGTGTGTCTTTTTTTTTTTTTTCCATAATATTTTTATATTTAGCAGTGGTTCTTATAATACTGGGAAAACCTATAAAAGTGTGTCTTTTGATCCTCTTTGAGTTATGCAGTGAGATAGACTAAATCAGCAAAGATGCAGCTGTGTCCTGAGGTGGTTTGGCCCCAACACAGGCAGATGCCAACCTGTGGCAGTCCCACTGGGTCATCAGCTTGACTGGCTTGGGTGACACTCACTGCTCTGTGTGTCTGTGGGCCATGGAAGATGACCTTGGGGACTGTGTCTAGTCTGGGTGCCTTTCTGCCACTGTTCTTGCTCTGTTTTCCAGCTCTCATAACTAAGCAACTTTCTCTCCTACATGCTTCTGCCAGAACGTTCCTGCCTTGGAACAACTGACCATGGATTGAGTCCCTTAAGCCATGAGCCATATCTACTTACACTGGGTGTAGGGCATTTTGTCCCAGGGAAAGGAAGCTGGTCAATACACAGAACATGAACTTTGTGATACAAGGGCTGCTGTCATACATGTCCAAGGGCACTTGGCCGTAGGGGCACTCAGGACCTCTGTCCTCGGCAAAGAGCTTGTAATGTCCTGGCTCCAGGGCTGTTGAAGTCACCACCTGAGCTAGGGTGCATGATGCCTGTCTGTCACCCACCTGTATGGACACCATGGTTTAGACAGATGATAATGAAGGCCACACAGTACTTCACCACTCTTTAGATGTTAATAATATCTACTAGTTCAGGTTTTAGTTTGTTATGGTTTGTGGATAGGTGTCTTCCCAAAGCCTCAAGCAGTCACGGGGCAGCTTCTAGAGTTTGTGATTAGTTCACGATCCAGCACTGGGATTGTGGGTGTGAGTGCTGCACCCACCCTGGGGTAGGTGATCTGCATTACAATGTGAGGAGGGGAGAGAGGCCTGCTAGCAGAGCAGCCACCACTCTTCCCTTTGCTCTTTGCTGTTTTCTGCCGCCATGAACTGCTGCCCCTTTCCTTGTGCCACTCTGCCTCGGAGCCAGACAAATATGGACAGAAACCTCCACTACCTGTGACCTAAATAAACCTTTTCTTCCTTAATTTTGGGTGTTGGGTATTTTGTCCCAGCAACAAGAGAAGAGTACCTGAGACAAGCTGAAACTTTTTGACTATGATTTTCATCTTCTGCATGCTGTCATTGATAGAAGACAGATGTGTCACGAGAGAGAGCCAGTCTTACGTGAAATAAAAGCCATGTCCTGGATGCTGCATGGTCTGAGAACCAGGAGGAAGAGGAGGAGGAGGAGGAGGAAGAGGAGGAGGAGGAGGAGGAGGATCTGTTTCACCATCAGGCTAGGGCTTTTGGCTAGCAACAGGGATGCTGCTCCAGATGTTTAAAATCTGCAAGAGCAATTTAGGACCAATAACAACGTCTCATAAATCTACTGCACTCTCATGAATTTCCCATATAGTGTGATGCTTGGAGACTGAAAATCTCTGCCTAAAATTTACATCATCAAAGCTCTTTAATATAATATCTAATTCTCAACAAGAAGACAATTTAGTGGAAAAACCAGGTGTGTAGCATGCATCTGTCATCCCAGCACTCTAGGAAGCAGAGGAAGAGGACTGTAAGTTTGAGCCCAGCTTGGGCAATGTATTGACGTAGTGAGACCCTGTCTCCAAATAAAAAAAATTAAAAAAGACTGGAAACAGAGCAGAGTGAGAAGGTACTGGGTTTGAAGGCCCCTGTACCAAAACGAAGTGAAAAGATAAGTGTTTCTTTTTTTGAATTCTACTATTTCTCTTTTAAAAAATCTGACAATATGATTTTTCAAGGACAGTTGTGTAAACAGATCAAATATCCCAATATTTGGCTGCTTATTGTGAAGTACCTGGGCTTGCTGTGTGCACTTAGGCACATAATAACAGCAGGATGAGTAATTTGGTCATGGAATGTGTATGTCAACATTTAGCTAATACAGAGCACAGTGCATTTTTTGACAAGCGTCAACTGATAAAAATAGCACTGCTTTTAGATGTAATTTTGGAAGCTGCCAGGTGATGATTAAAATCTCTCTGGTGGCATGAAGCCCTTCCTCTGCCTCTCTCCAGGGTTAATTTAAGGGGGCAAATCAGAACATGCACTTGCAGCACACATGGGCTTACAATTGCTTCTTACAATATTTCCTTCTCACTTTCGGTTCCATCCAAGCTCTTCTTTCCCATCTGCTCCAAGATGTTTGAAATCACACAACTAAAAACCCTGTACAGGCCAGGTGTGGGGGTGCATTCCTGTCATCCCAACACTCTGAGAGGCTGAGGATTACAAGTTTGAACCCAACCTGGGCAACTTCTCTCTCTCTCTTTCTCTCTCTCTCTCTCTCTCTCTCTCTCTCTCTCTCTCTTTCTGGCTGGCTTAGCCCACCCTGAGAGCAAAGCTGGTGAAGCATGTGATGCCAGGGATCAAACCACAGTTCCTGCATGCTTTGCCTGAGCTTGGCTAAGCAGGTGCTTTAGACCTCTATCTCATAGGCCCCAGGCTGGGCAACTTAATGGCTTAGTAAGACCCTGTCTCAAAATAAAGAAAAATAAAAATTTATAAAGGCTGAGGATTATCTCAGTACAATGGTCTTGGTACAAAAAAAAAAAATCTTTACATGTGGGCACAGCCTGTAGTCTTCCTGCTAAATCTTCTTTCCTCAGCAGTACCCTGGAGCCATGCCTGTGTGAGAAGCAGCTTAAAAACCTCCACCTTTAAGTTACTCCAAGGCACAGAATGATGTTGAGTATTGTTCAAATGTTTATAAGAGAATTATTAAATTCCTTTTTTGAGAATTATTAAATTCTAATAAAATATTTTATCATAGATTTGCTCAAAATACTACCTGGAAGTGTTGACAGAAATTGTAGAAGTATTAAGAGAAGAGTGATATTTATAACTATTGTTTCCTCAGGATTTTGTTAGGACCAACCCCCATAGATTGCTGAGAAGATGAAAGAGTGGAGTGGATGAATGGATGAATAAAGTCTTGGGAATGGGAGCTCATCAAATGGCTTCGTGAGAGCCTCTCTCAAAATAAAGACTACACGGACTGAGTGCAAGTTTCAGAATGATGAAGAGCGTTGTTTCAGAGATGGGACCTTGTTAATATTTTATAGAGAGTGGTTTTAATATGTATAATTTAATGGAGACAGTAGATTACAGAAATGAGAATGTCTCCCCATACATACAGCTATAGTTTTATGTGACGTCTGTATCTGTAACTATAGATACAGCAGATATAAATACAGATACACTACATAGGGAGCTAAGGAATATAATTTTGCCTCATATGGTATGAAATGTCTCCCTCATATGAGATGTGTTCAAATTATACAGAGAATGTTTAAATTAAAACATTTATTACAAGAAAAGACACATTGGCATGAGTCCCCCCAAAATATTCCCCCTACTTTGAACACACTCATCCCATCATCCTTGCCACATTGCAAAGCAGCTCTGGAGCCCTCTTTACTGGGGGTCTTTAGGAGGTGTGACAAAGAACACATGTGAATGCTGCTGCTGGGGAGCATCCAGTGGAAGGCAGCTGTGAAAGCATGTTGCTGTGTCCTCGTACACCTTTTAGTTACCGATCTGGCACCCTGAGACTTCGGGCTCCGCCTCAAAGTTGCATTGAACACAAAAGGGAAGTGTTTTGAATGAATTCAGGACACAGAGGCAGCCAGGACAGCTCCACTGAACCCACAAAGGAACGAGACCTCCAAGCTGCTGCAGAGAGTGGCAAGGACGGTGGCACGAGTCGGCTCAAAGCAAGGGGAGGGCTTGAGGGGGTTCATGGCAATGTATCTCTTATTGTAATGCATTAAAAATTTCAGCATGCACTGTGGTTTCTGATCATGCCCAATAGATACTTCTTTGGTCACAGAGCAGGACCACGACATGAGGCCCTTCTGACCATGCGCCTGCTCTTGTTTTCTGGCCTGGCTGCTTCCATAAGTTCCTGATGCCGAGGACTCTGGGTTGGAGCTTCAAAGGGGGCAACAGAGCAGGGCTTCGGGGAGAGGAAGGGTAGCAGTGTAGACTCAGGGTTCCCTTGCAGGGAACGCTCTGGGTTCTAGAGGGGGAAGTCCTGAGAGCATGGAGCTCTTTGCCCTGCACTTTTTTCTGCCTCTGCTGTTGTCTCCCTCCCACCCTCCTTCCCTTCCCCCTCCTTTCCTCACTCTCCTTCCTTCCTTCCTTCCTTCCTTCCTTCCTTCCTTCCTTCCTTCCTTCCTTCCTTCCTTCCTTCCTTTCTTCCTTCCCTGTATGTTTGCACTCATTCTTTTTCTTTCTTTTTTGCCCCAGTCACTTAACTCAGGGCCTTTACACTGAGCTACATCCTCAGCCCTTTTAATTTCCTGTTTTAACACCAGAGGTAGCTGAATCAACAAGCTGCTCCGGACTCATTCAAATTTATGATCCCCTGCTTTGGCTTCCCAGAGTGCTGTGATTACACCTGGCTTGTGGTTGTCTCTTTTGATGTTTGCTTTTTGGCTTTGAAATTTTATTTGTTCTGCACCTATGTTGCAGTCTTAACCTACAAGACTCCTTAACTTCTAGGGAATGACCAGGTCCAGCCATGTTTACACATATGAAGATCAAAACACAGGGAACGAGGGCTGAGAACTAACTCAGGTGGTGCTTTCCTGGTGCAAAATCCCCAGGAAACAGTGACCAAGTACACAGTGGGTGTGGGGAGCCTGAGAAACAAAGAAGAGATCAGAACTTGAGTTCCTAGCTTGGGAGGCTTAGGGGTTGATAGGACAATATTGCTCTCAGCTGGGGAGTCTGCTGCAGATGCAAATTCTCTTGTG
This sequence comes from Capromys pilorides, assembly GCA_004027915.1. Taxonomy (NCBI): domain Eukaryota; kingdom Metazoa; phylum Chordata; class Mammalia; order Rodentia; family Capromyidae; genus Capromys; species Capromys pilorides. The sequence goes on from PVKN010039739.1 coordinate 7,753, forward strand.
CACTCCTGAGTTATGCCATCAGAAATCTACAGGTGAGGCCTGGAAATGTACAATAAAGCCTTCTGAAGACTCTCATTCATGCTGAAGTCTTAGAATTCCAAGGTAATAACATGGGAGGAAGAGACATTGTGGGTAAAAATATTGAAGGCAATTGATTTTGAGTATTTTGGGATTTGAACTCTCTGGGAAGAATTCAGACAATCATGTCTGCTGTGTGATCCTTGCAGAACAAACCATTAAAGAAAATATTACACTTTCAGATATACATTTGCTATGTAAAATATGCATGTTTTAGGGACCCATTCATTTGGTCAGAATTTTTAATATTATCTTTCCTCATTTCCAATACTGTTGGAAAATAAGTTAATTTGATGCATTGTGGAGTTTCTTACCTGTACTTCAGTTAGACAAACTAGGAAGAAAAGAGAAAATAAAACTTTTACTTCCTATGCATCATGAAGGTGGTTGATTCAAGTATTTGAATTTCTACTCTGAAAAAAAAAAATGCGAAACTGAACTTTAAAATTACCTCTTGAGCAAACAGAGGATATTTCTTCTTGACATTTCAGAAGGATATTTACACCCCAATGCCATTATACATTGTAATTATGTAATTGCACATTATAATTGCATGATCACATATGTTATGCTAATTATATAATTAGACTTGATTATAGCAATTGTGCAAATACGTAGTATCTGGATCAAAATGAATGAATTAAACAAAAAATCCAGGATGTATGTGAGGATTGTAAACATTGTAAGATAACCTTCAACAATTTCAAAGCAGGAAATGGCCATTTCAAAGAACTGCCTTGATACAGGCATAAATTACCTCCTTTATGTCCCTGTAATGTCAAAGCCTAATATTTTGCTAAAATTCAACCAAAGCCAAAGGAAAATGCACCATCTAGAAGGAGGAGAATGTAAAGGAATAGAGAAGGAGGAAAGAGAAGCAACTGTAGGATTTTAAGCCAGGCGGAAATAGTTCTGCCTCTGTCCTTGTTCCTTTGTCTGTCCTTCCCTGATGTCTGACACTCATCAAGATTGTAATCATATCGGAGTTCCTGGGCTTTTGTCATTAAACTGCCAACTTGAAGAGTCCATGAATGGAGCGATTTACTGTAAGGACTCTTCCCTCCAACTTCCTCAGGACGCATGGCAAAGCTTTAGACAGCTTCTCAAACCCCTGGAATGTTCCTTTTCAATAGTCTCAACTGGTCTCCATCCTGGGAAAGGAAGGCTTTGCTAATTCTGATTCCTTTAAGGTGGCGATTTGATCCCTGTTGCTTATTTTTTAAGCTGATAGTCCTCACTGAGCAAAAAGTACGTAGGCTGTGCTTCTTTTCGGCCCTAGAGTGGCTGTGATTTCCCTTTAGCAAGTGACTCAAGAAGGAAGCCAGCTCTACCTTGTAGGTTTTTTCCCCTGCAGCTAGCTACACAGCACAGAGGTGGAAGCGTCATTTTTTTAAAAATGTAATTTTAATTGCATGTTCTCCTGAAGATTCACCCAAATGGCTGTTTTAATTTCCCAAGGGAAGCCATTTCTGCCCTTCATAGAATGTGGAAACTGTCTCCTGGCTGACAGGGAGCACAGATTTATTTTCTTTCCTTTGGGTGTGCAGTGCTAACCTTGCACCAACTGTAGCTGCCTGGAAAATGAGCAGACTGCACACCTCCTGCACTTTATCCTCTCCTCATTAGCTTAGCCCAGGGTAGCTCACACCTCCTGTCATCGCCTCTCATTTGTCCCAAGTAGGTGACAGGCTTCTGGAGCTCCTGGGATTGAAGGGGATCAGGCTTCTCTCTGCAGGCTGATCATTCTGCTGTGGCAGCGCTTGGCTTGCACCTGGCTCTTGGGTGTCTGCAGTATGCACCTGCCAGTGCACTCCAGCACTTCTGGAGGTACCTGGAGCTCATGAGCATGAGTTTCTGGTCATAGCAAAGACAGAGCAGGAGTGAACACCCAGGCTCCCCCTGCACCTCCACGTAGGGTGTGGTGCATGGTCACAAGCTGGCTTGTGATAGAAGACACACTCACTTCAGAAACAGGACATCAGGCTACAGTTCTGCTGTACCCCAGTACAGATGGTGTTTTTCTCTCATCTGTCTGGTTATTCTACATCTGGGTGCAGTTGTCACCATTGCCTGGATTGTTGGGACACAATTGTTGTGCACCTTGGGGATTTTCTGGCCTCTAAGATTTTTCACATGGCTGGTGTCACAGTCATTCCCTTCCTGTCTCAGAGGGACTCAACCTCCCCTCTAAAAATACTGAAGGAGGATGTTGTGGGACATCCATGAGCTAGAGGTCAGCTTCAGTGATTTGGGAGTTTTACTGAATGTTGATCAGACCATTGCACAGCAGGAGAATCCTCAGAGAATGTGTATCATGCGTGTGGTTTTGTAGCTACAGGGTCTGTATCTTGGTATTCCTGGACTATCCAGGTCTCCTGCCATTGCTCTGTGGAGCCTGTGTACCAATCTGTGGCCAAAAATCGGCTTGTTAGCTCAAGCAGGTAAGGGCCAGGGCAAGGCTGGTACAAAGCCGGAGGAAGAAGAATGAGACCTCAAAGTCTTTATTCAGGGAAGGTCAGTTACTTGAGCTGAGCCACAGGGAAGGGAGAGAGTTCTAGTTTCACTTTGGGACTTTCCTAGGCTGAGAATTCATCCTCCCAAACCCACATGCACCTCACTCTGAGCCCAGCCTAGTGAAGCCCCTAGAGACGAGCTTCCACCGGGTGACGGGAGTCATGGTTTGGGGCTGATCTGCTCCCATTTATTCAGGAGGCAAAGGGGAGCCATTGAAGTCTTTTGAGCAGAAGACAAAACATGGGAAAAACCCTCTCAGTTGTGTATTTATCTATCTGCTTTTATTTCAAAGGGAATAAAATTTTTTACAAATATTATAACTGACATAGAATTTCAAAACAAGATGATAGGAAATCAGCAATGTTTGTTATATTGCATATTCTTCTCTTCAAAATAATTGTTCAGATTGCCACATATAGGCATACAAAACTGATAAAAAATATCAAGCATTGACTGTTCCTTTCAATAAACCAACAGAAATTAGGAGATAT
>PVKN010039740.1:0-10832 GCA_004027915.1 Capromys pilorides
ACTGACCCTATACTGTATCCTAGGCACTGTGACCATACCCTCTATATAGGTGAGTAAATTATAATGAGCAACTGTGATTCTGCTATATTTGATTTTTTTTATCTTGATACTATGCTATCAAGATATAACTTTAAATTTTTTTTCTTCGGATTGAAAAGTACTGTTATTAAAACAGAGATCCTTTAAAAAATACCCACGCACTGATGAAATTGAAAAATCAATGTCAATGATGGTTTTCTCATGGTGAAAGGAAAGAAGAAAATTATAGCAGGTCAAATGTGTACTGAAGAGGGAGTAAGTAACAAAAAAAAGATGCTTAGAGAGATCTGCCAGCCCACAAGACATGTCTTATCTCCATGGTTACCAATTTAAGTATACTTTGAAAAAATCATGTTCCTTTATAAGCCAAGAAATTTGTAAACTTGTTATTTTAATGAAATAAAACTGACATCCTGTATCTTTGTCACAACATTTATCAAAGTTTGATTGAGGACCACATGCTTCTGGGGAATACTTGTGCCCCTGTGAGGGCTACTTGAGCCCAACTCTTCATGCAGGTTGCAGCCCAGGAATTGATGATTACCACTAGCAAGTCATTCTGACATTCCCTAAATTTGAGAGCGAGTGCTTTCTAGAACAGTTCATGTTGCAGATAGAAAATTTTATCACCTGGTTGCAACTGCCTGTGTAGCTTAGCGCCTTCCTGTATATGCATAAAATAACTTAGATCTTTAAAATAAAAGATTTGTTCAGCTTGATTAGGTATGTGTCAGCCTGCTTAGGGAGTGCGAGGGAGATTTTCTTGGGTGAGCTCCCAGGATTAAAGAACACACGTGTGCAAGGCATCAGCAACAGCAGCAGGTAGCATGGAACAGAAAGAGCTGGAGCAAGAGCGAGCGCTGTGGCATCTTTATTGTATCATTCTTATACAAGTTGCTAGTTTATGTTTACATTCTTACATAGTACTATAACCAGCATATGCGTGTTTACCTGTGCCAAGTCATAGATGTATAACCGTGTCCCACCGTGTGCTTGTGCTAAGATGTCCTTTCACAGCCCTGAGCTTTGAAGCAATCTGGGCAGTTTTCCACAATATGACATGCATTTTTAATTGCAAAAGTGCAGCTATAAAGTACCAAGTGTTTCTCAGTCAAACTATTTTTTATTTGCTTGTTTTTTTATAGGACAGGTAAGAAGACTTTCTTACAGGCACAAACTCTTCCCAGCAAAGTTTTCAAATCCTTCAGTGTTTAATATTGGTTCCCTAGCAAAGCTGTAGTGCAGATCCTTACATCCTTTAGAAGTTATCCTTGTTACAAAAGTTCAAAAGCCAAGGTTGCAATTTGTAGTTCATGAACACCCAAAAGATCAAGAAACCTCTAAATGCATCATCTCAATATAAATATAAAGGTATAACAGTCTCATTAGAAATGGGATCTCCCTTATCTTGTCACACACACACACACACACACACACACACACAAACATACACACACACACACACACACACACACACCATTTTGCCTTTCTCTAAATTCTGCATTATACTAGAAAGAAGTGCTCATTATATGAGATGAAAAATCTGTAGAATGATAAAGTTGGCCCAAGGCAAACACCAGAAAAGCTCAAAATTCTCACATCGAGGTTGCCACTTGCAATTAGTAAATGGTAGGAACTACATGCCCTGCCATTGGAACAGGATGCAGTCACACAGCAGTTGCTTCTCTAGTGCCTAGCAACAGTATCATTGAGCACCTGGAATAGTTTAGGCATTAAGTGTAATTGGTTTTGCTTTACATAAATCTGTAGCTTTGTAAATAAGTGAAGCATTTCAGCTTCCATATAACACCAATTAACTTAAAGGGATGCGTTGTTTGCAGAAGCCTGCTGGGCTCCTCACTGTATTTCTCTGCTAATATGCTCCGTGATAAGAAAGTTCTGTGTCCCTCCAGCATTCCATTTACTGCAGCCACTCTGTGCCAAGGGTCGATGCCAGCCACTCATCAGCAGCAGCTCTCAGCAGTTGTGAAAGCTTGAGCAAAGGCAGCCCTCCCCAAGAAGCTGCCTCTGCACCTTATTTCTGTTCATGATTGAGACCTGAAAGAAGAGGTATTTCAAAATGTTTTCTGTGACTCGCAGAGCACAGGTCTGACCCCATCTGATTCTGTCCACAAGTGACAGTGACGTCTCTTTCCTTTTTCCTTTCGTCTTGTAATACTTCAATCTAGTGTAGGCAAAAGTCCCTACATTCAACCTGTATACAAAATTACAAAACAAAAAAACAAAAACAGCAACAACCTATTCTTATTACTTGAATTTACAAGTGAAAATGTTTTTCATTGGAGGCAAAACATTTTAACAGTATAAAATAATACTCAAATATCTGTTACTGGAAAGAGATAATTTTTTCCCCAAGCTCTTTGGCTACTTTCCCTCATTATCTATTAAATCTGCTTAATCCTTTACCTCTCAGGTAATTTTGATCTATAGCATTCATTCCTCCCTGGTCAACCTCTAATTCCCTTAGTTTTCCAACGTGTTTTATCTAACTATCACAATCACAGTAGCAACAAACAACAGCTCATGATTCCAAAACTTTTCTATTAATATTATGTGGTTTACAAAACAAAGGAGAAAAAAATAATCATTTCTGAGAACTGCCAGGGTCCTTTGTTCTTTAAGAAGAAAGCCACTCCATTAGAACTCCAAATCAGCCAGCCAATAGTTCCACGTCACCTCCACTGAGAGAGAACCCAGCATACAATCACTGCTCGTCAGCTTATGAGTACAGAGCTCAAATACAGTCAGCAGCCAAGTGATGACAGCACACAGGTGTTGCTGCATTTCAGGTTGGCTTGTAGAGAGCATTGAAGGAATCATTAATAATAACTCATATCTATGTCACCCTTTACAGCTTACAAGTTGCTGTCACACACACATTATCACATTTGATTAGCACTCACACTCTAGGAAGTAGGCATATTTTAGCAGGCCCATTTGGTAAATGAGAATTTGAAATTCTGAGACATTAAGTGATTTATTGAGAGTTAGAGAGATTATAAGTAGTACAGACAAGACTTGAACCTTGGTCTGTCCATCTCTAAAGGGCCAGCACCTTCTATAACTAGCATAGTATGATCAGTGTTGCCTCATTCTCAGTCAACTTGGTGAGGCACTATCATTATCCAAAAGTGAACAAGAAGGAGGAAAAAGATTGTACTGGAATTAGTGACCCTGATAAAATTATTAGCAAAACATCAGCATTTTTCTAGCATCTCTTCTCTCTCATTGAGCCCACAGCATAAGGGGTGTCTCCATGGTGTCTGTAGCCATCAGATGTACCCCAGTGGAAGACCCACCCAGACTATTTCACTGGAAGAATGAATCTCAAGCTTAGAATGGCCTTTCTATCCTCTGTTTCTAAAAATGGGCTCAGTGTCTGGCAGTTGGTGACAAATGCAGCAGTGATTATGAAGATTCCTACACTACTGCTAAGTACAAGACATTGTTCTGGCTATAGTATATTAGCTCACTTATCCATCACAGGACCCCTTGAAGTACAACAGTTAGCCCCATCTTACAAACAAGAAATCAAACCACAGAAGAGTTAATAACTTCCCAAATGTTATACAAGCAGTATAGGTGGAGTCAAGGCATAGGCTAACAGAATCTGGCTGCAAAATCTGGAGGCAAATCCACTCTACATAGCTGGCTTTGGGTATAACTGTAGTCTACAACAGCCTTTTATATACTCTCAGAATTCCAAGGAGGGCAATGCCTTTGCTCAGAGGGTTTCACTTCCTTTCTACCTTAATACATAGAATATGACTTGATCATCAGCAGTTACTTGAGGTTTGACACCCCCTCCCTCTCCTTGTATAATAACTGTCTCCATTTTCTTCTCCCAGAGACATGACTCTGAGAGCAGTTTCAGATTCTGCAGTGACAAGTGGGCACATTCATTTAAGCATTGTTGTATGGGCTTTGTGCCATTGTTATGTGTTCCTCACAGAAAAGTCATAGTAATAACAAGACAGGAACAGGAGGTCAAGTGGGCTGCTTCCTTAGCATTTCCACAGACTTTCTTGGATCTCTCCAGACCTGTTTTTCACTAAGCATAAAGTTATAGAGGATGACTCAGGTCACTAAGTTCCTCTGTATTAGAAGGAATTCTAGTTGCCAACCAGGAACATTTCCCACTGTCACAAACTCCTTTTGACTTCATTAACTATGAAATAATAATGGCACCCACATCCTTTTCTATCATCCATCACAAACAGGTTTGAATTCATTCACTAGCTAGGAATCAGGTTTTTCCTTAAGATTGCTGAGCCGCAAGTGACCAAATCACATCTAAATACAGTTATGAGTCACCAGCCTATGACAAATGACTGCTAGCATGATAGCATTTGGTGAGAAATACATGTAATGACACTTATGCAAAGACCTAGGCATAACCCCACAAGGTATAAAATATTGTGAAACAAATTGGAATCAATAGGACAAAGATTTGGCAAAACTCAGGGGAAAGGCATCGTGCCTACCATAAAAAGATATCACCTAGAAATGAGGCGGCCAAGCAGCAGACACAGAGATGCAGATCTCTGTGAAGACCCTGATGGGGAAGATCATCACCCTCGATCGAGGCCGAGCCCATCAAGAATATCATCATCATCAAGAACATCAAAGCCAAAAACCAAAACAAGGAAGGCATCCCACCTCACCAGCAGTGTCTGATATTTGCCAGCAAACAACTGGAGGACAATTGGGCTCTCTCTGACTACAACATCCAAAAAGAGTCCGTCCTGCACCTGGTGCTTCATCTGCAAGGTGGGATCATCAAGCCGTCCCTGCACCAGCTTGCTCAGAAGTACAACTGTGACAAGATGATCTGCTACAAATGCTATGCCCATCTGCACCCCTGTGCTGTCAACTGCTGCAAAAAGAAGTGTGGACAGACCAACAACCTGCATCCTAAGAAGAAGGTCAAGTAAAGCTCAGCCAGCCTTTCATCCAGAAGATTATCACCTGCCCAACACCTGCAGCCTTGAGGCCTGAATAAAGTTTCCCTCCCTTGAACAGAACAGGAAAAAAAAAAAAAAAAAAAAAAGATATCACCTAGAAAATATACATGTCATCACAGTTTTTGTTTCCCAAATGCAATCTATTGAGGTAAAATGAGAAAAAGAGGACATGATGAATTTAAATCTATAGAAATGTCAGAGGAGCATGTGCAAGCCTCAAATATGAGCACAGTGAGGGATCAAATATGGTATTTGGTTTGAATCTAGAATGTCCCTTCAAACACCTCATTTGTTTAGAGGCGAAAGTGAGTAGATTATGACGGTGCTGCAGCAGACTTGCTATTAGACGGTGAGGCTCAGTCAGAAGAAGCATTTCACTGAGAAGAAAAGCACATCTCTCTCCTCCATGCCTCCCTACATTCTCTACCTCCTGGCTGTCACATGACCCTTCCATCAGACCCTTCCATCACACTGTGTCTGCCTTAGAACTAGCTCTGGATGTAAATTGTGGGTGTCAGGTATTGGATCTCAACAACCAGAAAGGGAGTAGGAGATTTTCTGCTACAGAAATGTGGTCGCTGCTGTAACTTCAAGCGACCATATGGTTTAGAAGCCTTTAGAATTGGTTTGAGGGGGAGGAGTTTGGAAACATTGAAAGGTACTGACTAGAGAAGCCTTAAAATGCTGCTAGCCACACTTATTAGGAGACGCAGGTTAGAGCTCAGCAGATCAGAATGCTGATATAAATGAAATAGTTAAGACTAGGTTCAAGAGGTTTCGCTTATGAATAAGAACTCCACTGGCAACTGGGTGAGAGGTCATGTGCGTTATACTCTGGTAGAATATTGTTTATTGGCCCATGTCCTAAAACTCTGTAGGATACTAAGATTAAAAGGAGTAGTAGTATGCTAGAAAGTGCCTATAAAGTTGGAGCCATGGAGAGGGCAATTGCTGAAAACACTAAAAATAAGCAAGTATTTTGTATGATCATAACAGGAAAAATGATCTTCTAGACTCAGCAAGACTCCCATCCTTTACAGAATTAGAGCAGAAAAAATGGAAAGACTGCTTTGAGAAGAGAGCCCCAGAAAGCCCAGTTCACACAAGACAAATTAAGAAAGAGTTTGTCAGAGTTCAGCCACTCAGAGGCCTCTGAAACCATGATGGAAAGAGGCCTGGCTGCTCTTTGTGTTGGTACCAGACCTTGTCATCATCAAAGTAGTGCTGATTTGACAGGCATACAGAATGCAGAAGTTATGGAGTCAGAGGGTCTCCCAGCAGATTTCAGAAGAGGGCCTAAGGGATGACACAATAAGCATCTGAGAGGGCAGTGCAGAAAGCTGTGAAAGAGAACCTGGAGACCTCAGGAAGTTGAAGAAAGCAGGACCTTGGAACATCTGCTGAGGAAAACTCATAGCCAGTGATCAAAGGCAGTGCAGGAGAGAGGTGCTGGGTGGGACAACCAGCAATGTCATAGGGATGGGTCTGCCCAAGCCTCTGGGACTGACAGCTTGCCACTGCTTGCCACAGGTGTTGAACACAAAGTTACAGGACAGAATGTTCTCCATGCTGGGTTTTGGTGTCACTTTGGTCCAATTTCTTTTCCTCATTGTTTTCCTTTTTTGAATGGGCATGTTGAACCTGCGCTATTGTATGTTGGACGAATTTAACTTTTGGCTTTCCTAGGGCTTACCGCTAAGAGTTTTGCATGAGTTTCAGACTTTGGATTTCAACTTTTCAGCAATGCTGGAACTGTTAAGATTTTGGCAGCTCTCAGAGAGGGATTAAATGTATTTTGAATAAAAAGATGGACAGGAGTCTTTCAGGCACCAGGGAAGGGATGTGATGGTATAAACCTGTAATGACTTCTAAAGTCCCATGTGTTCACAGGTGGGTCTTTTGGAAGGTGATTAGGTTATGGGAACAACACTGATGGCTTTTCACCATGAGGAGGGGCCCAGTCAACAGAGGCATGTCACGGGGAGCATCAAGTGCAAGGTGAGTCTCCCTGCTCAGTCCTTGCTTTGCTCTTTGCTTTCTGGCTGCCGTCATGTGAACGGCTTTCCTGGGCCAGAATCTCCCACCAAGCCATTTCTGTCTTGAAGTCACTTGACCACGCACAGAAAAACATGAGGCAAAACAAACCTTTCCTCTTTTAAGTTATGGGTGAAAGGTAGTATGTCTTAATGAAAGAAAACTACAAAATGGATTTAAATTTTGGCACAATCACCCCCACACAGCAGGTGCCTTGACTCTGATAAATTGATTATGATCCCCTTGAGCATCTCAGACTGCCTTGCACAGTTCGCCGAGCCCTCCTATATGAGGTAATCCTTCTGGACCTGTCTCACGGTATCTCCAGAAATGCAAACTTTTGTTCCATGTACAGCTTGTGCCTTTTTGCCTTTTTCCTTGCAGCCAACCATGGCTAAAACAAACAAGATGGACAAGTGTGGCAGGGAATGAACCATTTTACTGCAATTAGAAGTTCACGGAGAATAAATTATCCTCTAGTTCAAGCTGTCCAGCAGTAATTCTCATTAATAATAACACTTCAACAACAGGCCTGCTTCCTACAATGACAGTGAGTGCTAGAAACTTTATCATTACTCTTGAAGCCAGAGTCGCATCCCAGACGGCCAGCGCAGATTGCCATATGCAGCACACAAGAGGTTTAAATTACTAAAGAGCTCCAATGTGCAACGGGCCATGAAGTTCACTGGCTAGATGAGCAGGTGGAAAAATTCAAAGGGATTCTCTCCTGCAAGGCTTTTCTCTAATGCAGTTTAGATAGTAGAGAATTTTCACACTAGAAAGTCTATCGAACAGGATGCTCCTCCAAGATCTCTCTTCTTGCCTCACCTGAGATATTTTTTTCAGGGTATTATCATTTCCTACATATGACCTCAAGGCTATAGAGAACATGGGGTCCATGAAGGCATGGATTTTTGCAGAGGGATTATAGATAGGTAGATAGGAGAGAGGGAGACTGGAAGGGTGTGTGGGGAGGGAGAGACAGACAGAGGCAGGAACAGGGACAGACAGACAGGGACAAGGACAGGCAGACAGGGACAGACAGAGAGAGGCAAAATAAGAGAGAGAGAGAGAGAGAGAGAGAGAGAGAGAGAGAGAGAGAGAGAGAGAGAAAGAAATTTAAGAGTGATCCAGAGACCAGATCAGCCAGCAAATGCTGGCTTGCAACTAGGAGTTGTTCCATAAGGACTCTTCATGTTGTTATTGTTGTTGTTTTTAAGCTAGTTTGCCCTTTTCCAGAGCTTGGGGGCTGATATCCATGGGCAAATATCCCAAGAGAGAAAGAAAGACAGGTAGAAAACCTGCCACCTTTTATGCCTCAGTTCAGAGTCTCCAAAGCTTTGCCATCTTATATTCTATGTGCTAAGGCAATCAGCAAGCTTCGTCTATATTTAAAGTGAAGGGAACAGGACCCATGTTCTTTAAGGAAGTAAGTAGCAAGAATCTAGAATTTTATCTGGGATCAAAAATGTTGCTGTTGATCTTTATGTTTAAAGATAAGCAGACATCAGCTAGATACATAAAGGCAGAGGCAGCAGCATTCTGGGTAGCCTTAGGATATAGCATGAGCAAAATACCAAAGTGTGAAAACAAACAGCACGGCTTATCCTGGGACTGACAACCACCATGTGTGACTGGGTCACAAGACTCAAGGACACAGAAATAGGACAGATATGTCTCAAAAGATCAGAGAAAATCAACTAAAAACAGATAATTGGGAAAAAAGGGAGGAACATATATCCTAACACCAAAATTAATTAGAAATAAGATGCTTCTAGATCAAATGAAACACAGGCATAGGACTTTATAAGAAGATATTCCAGCCTCCACAGTTGCCCGTAGGTTTACTACCAGTGGGTTGAGGCAAGAACTACCTTTCCAAGAAGTTTCCCACAAAAAAAAAAAAAAAGAGAGAGAGAGAGAGACACTTGAAATGTGTGGTAAGCCCAATCCATGACACACAGCTCTAGAATATAAGGCCCCTCGCCCCTTTTGATTTCCTGCAAACAGAGGACACCGCAGCCTGGCAACAAATTTCACTGGTATACACAAGGGAGTGACTGCTCCTTGCACCAGTTTTTTATTTGTTCAGTTGTTTGGATTTTGCTTTATTTAGGTTCTTTTTTTTTTTTTTTTTTTTTTTTTTTTTTTTTTTTTTTTTTTTTTTTTTTTTTTTTTTTTTTTTTTTCTTTTTCTTTTTCTTTTTCTTTTGAGTACCATAAGCACTAACTGGAACCTCTCATTACAGCAAGGTTAGGGACCAGCCATGGGATTCAAGATTGCTAGTGAAACAACATGATCCCTCCTGCCCTATGACCTGCACAAGAGATGGCCTTGGTCCACAGACACAGCTGTTACCTGTGGCAGTGGGGACAAGAAGTAGGCAATTAGTACTTCCTCACCCTGCAGCCAGCAGCACAAGCATCCCTGGGCTTGGAAGCCATCACTCCACCCAACCTGCAGCTAGCAGCACAAGCAGCTTGGGACTGCAGGGATAAAGAGTAGGCAGTAGCAATTCCTCACCCTTCATCTGGGATGTCAGTCCTATCTGTGACTTGTGGACTACAGCATGGAACAAGGACAGCAGAGCATGAGAGTAATTAGCTGTGTGGAACAGAGCAGGCTGTGCAAGGTCTAGAAGGAGCCAACTGTACCAAGGACTGGGAGCAGCCTTGGGCTATCTCTGAGAGTACTGCAGAAAGTAGGGAACAACACAGAGACAAAAAGGGTAAGGAGACATGGAAGGGCCTTCCAGAAAGTTTCTGGCTAAAGACTGGCCACAATCCCCACATCCAGAGGCTGAGATTATCCCTGCATCCAATCCAGCACTAATCCTACAGCAGGCTTCGTGGATATTACTTCTGACAGTACCACAGAACAGTGAATATCAGAGGAATTTCTCTTACTGTCAAATTGGAGTTTTTTTGTTATTTTCTTTTTTAAATGAGTACATATTCTTTCATTTTATTCTATTTGTCTTCTTTCTCCCCTCAACTATCTCTCTTGCTCTTATCATATCTTCATGTGAGTGAAAACACTTTCCTAATCTTTCTGATTCACTTCAATAGCTTGATGCTACCGTTACTGTTAATTATAATATTTCAGCCATACTTGTAATTAGTTTTTCTCCCTTCTATAACAACACTATGACTGTCCGTGGTCATGACTGGCACCATAGGGCAGCACCAAATGACTGGGTGCTGAGCCAAATAGATGGCAATTATATCATCTTTAATAAATTAAAAAGGTGCGATCTTGGGGATGACACAAAAACCAAGAACTTCCTTCAAAAAAAAGATACCTCTCAAGAACATATATTTCCTAAGGAGGTCTCAATACTAGTGATAAAGTTAACTATTATAAGAAATTTAAAGGCATCAACACAGGAAAAGAAAATGACAAGACATAGAAGTAAAACCAACCACAGACTACCAGCCCAACCAGGACAAATCAAAGGGACAAAGTAGAGCAAAATGGAGGCCAGTTTTTAAAAAAGGAGGGGGATAAAAAATAAAGGGGTGGAATGATGATGCCCATAAGAAACAATTTACTCAGAAAGTCTAGAGTAGCCACTGATTAGAAAGCAAAAACAGAGGAGCATAGGAAAATGATGCAAACCATGAATACCCAACAGAAGAAAGAAATGGAAACCATGAAACAGATTCAAACAGATATCTAGGAGATTAAAATCTCTATTGAAAGTTTGTTAATCTGTATGAAAGAAAAGTGAAAGCAGAATTTGAGGGATAGAAGGTAAGATCATAGCTAACGATC
>PVKN010039741.1:0-10835 GCA_004027915.1 Capromys pilorides
GGTTAATTGATCTCACCAGTTATTTATTTACTCAAGAGATTATTTTAACAAAATTATCAATTGATGGAATTTTTAAATCAGAGTAGGATATCCTTTGTTTGCTTTGAAGTGCCAGATTCTGCATAATTTCAGAAGTAGTCTCTCTAAAGTAACAAAGCTGCAGTTAACTTAAAACACAACTCAGTCTTTCTCTGCCAATTTATATACTGAGTCTCACAAGATTTGAAATGGTCTAGTGTTACTTCTTTTGTAAAGAGAGTTTTTTTTTTTTTTTCTTTAAAGGGCCATGTTCAACTGCACCTTTTCTCCATGGATATATGCTTAGAGATCTCATCATCTTCTATATTTAGAGAGATGCGCTTTCCAAAGGAAGACAGGCAGCCAATAAGGAGGATCCCGTCAAAAGAGGTGAGTTACTATGGTTACTTTTCAGGCGGCTGAGTAGCAGCAAAAGGCTGCTCCTGGCCAAACGGACCCTCTCCAGAGGAGGACCTAAAAAGACCGTTGCTCTCCGTATGTTGATTGAATTAGGCGAGACTCTACAATCCTATTTTAGCCCTAACCACAGGCTTCCTATAGGCGCTCGCTGCTTCCTGCTAGCCTGGCCCCACGCAGGCAGTGAAGTCAAAGGAAAAACAAGGACGGAAAACTTCTGATTACTGACCCAACAGTGATAAGCCGGGGACTCCTTAAGAACCAATCCCAAGATTTTAAAAAAGCAAATGGTGTTAACCGGGACTAGCCGCTGGCCAGTTTACAGTGTCTGGACAGGGGTGGGGATACCGCCCTAGCCTCCCCTTCAGGGAAACGAGTCCTTACTGAACCCCAGAGGAAGGTCCCTGGCCGGGGGTCCTGGCGTACCTGAGAGCTGCCGCCACTCGCCCGGGGATCCTGTAGGCACCTGTTTGGAAACGGGTGCGGGATTCGCGGCTCCTCGGGTCCTCCGGCTCTGTCGCTCTTCAGAAGGCGCTGACAGCGACGGCGACCGCGGCAGCACTGCAGCTGGGGCAGCCCTGGCTCCGGCAGGTCCGTCCCTCCGCTCTCCCGAGCCGCTCACTCTGGGTTCAGAACGCGAGGCGGGCGCGCAGCTCTGCTCTCGCATTGGCCCAGAGGGAGCAGGTGTTACGCGGTTGCTAGGAGCGTTGCTAGGAGGCGATGACGCCCCTCCACAGCTCCGGAGCAACTTTCCTGTAGGTCGGTGCACTGCTGGCGGGGGGCTGCTGGGAGCAAGGTTGGGAACCCGAACGAGGAGAGGCCGCGAATTATTAGCCCAGAGCGGAGGGGTCCCTGCTGCGCTCGCCCATACCGGGTCCAGGAGTTGGCTGGACGTGGGTGCGACCGGGGCCTCGCGGCCGGCAGGGGAGCGCTATGGAGGGGTGTCCCCCACGGAAGCTGGGTATGGGGACGACCGAGGGATGCCCTTTCGGAGGCTGAGGATGCGGCAGGATTGTGCCAGAGCCCTCTAGACCTCGACAGTGGCGGGGACGCGGCTCTCTGCCTTGGAGTAAGCTTGGGAAAGGTAGAGCCTGAAAGGGCACGTCTGGGACCTGGGCGGCCCGTGGTGTGGGATCCTCGCTCCCGCTCTGGCCCTAGCGCCCGAGCTGTAGTGAGATGTTCAAGAGGGAGACACTAACTAACCCATAAAGACCCACTCTCGCGATCCAGCCCCCGCCGTGGCTGCCTGTAGCTGCCTGCTGGCAGCGAGCCAGGGATCTCAGGAAAATAAAAATAAAAGATGTTCGTGTTCTGTAAGTGCTTGCTTCAGAGTGAGAAAGACTTCATTTTGATCCAAGAGCTAAATAAAACCTCGGGCTAAAGTGAAGTCTTCCTTAAAATACAAATGCACAAAATCAAAAAAGACTTTTTCACAAAGGAGGCTGGAAAAAGCATGCATGGATGGGTCAGGCATTCACACTCAGGTGTAAATTTACCAAAAGGTAGGTGATCTCGCCGAAGCTTTGGTTTCACTTTTAACCGTGGCTTCTGCTTGCTGTTGAGTGGGGCTGTTTTTCTGCTGGATGGAGGCAAGCACAGCAGCAAAGTGAACAGATTTAGCAAGCGAGTGAACAACTTAAAGGAAGATCAGGCACCAAGTGGAGAAATTTGGCTCAAAGCTTTCCTGAGAGAAAGAATGTCCCTGGAGAAAGGGAAACCACTCCCCAGGTGCCTTACAGAGTCGAGTTAGGCTGGAAAAGAAGGAAGACAGCCCTACTGGGCAGCAAATGAAAGGAGAAGTTGTGGTCTTTAGGGCTGCCACTCGAGTAACATTGGCCTCTGGAGTGCAGAGGAGGAGGTCCTGTGATGCTAAACAGAATGCCCCACAGGTCTCAGAGCCTCCTGGTACCTCCTGAATGCCTACAACAACGCACGGTGTCCTCGCCCTGCGGGTTAAAGAAGTGATCTTTTGCAAATAGGAAGGGAACGAAGAGATGAAGAGAAGGGAAGAGCAACAAAGAGAAGATGAAATAAAAAGAATTAAGATGTGTTGCAGCCCGTGAGACAGCTCAGCCTTCTACAGTGCCCGCTTAGGCAAGCTGGGGCAAGCTCAGGGACCTCGGCTCAATCCCAGGACCACATGCTGCACCAGCTCCGCCCCCAGGGAAGGCTAAACGGCCATGCACACACACCAAAAAAAGAAAAAAAAGAAAGAAAGAAAAAGAAGAAATGTGTAGAGTATAGGTACCAACTCTCCACAATGAATGTAAGCATTATGTACTACAAACATGTACAAATAATTTTTTTTTTTAAGTTTTAACAAGCTAACATGTAGCTGTCTAAAGAAATCAAAGCAAGCCTGGTAGTTTGAAGATCTGATGATTGTCATGACTAAAAGAGGGCTCTGAGTCTGGCACTCCCAAGCCCACGGGACAGCCACTGGGCAGTACACCTCTGTAACTTCTTTCTTGCCTGCAGTAAGGGATAGAAAAGTGGCTGTCTCGGCAGCACAGCCATCTCTGTGGCCCTTCTGGAGACAGCCACTCTTACCCCTTGAGGGCAGCCCACACGGCCTCCTGTCAGTTTTCCTGAATGGAGAGGGCTCTCGTTCCTCTCCAGGGCCTTTGTGCGTGCTGCTTCTCCCTTCATGCGCCTCC
Source organism: Capromys pilorides (assembly GCA_004027915.1). Classification (NCBI taxonomy): domain Eukaryota; kingdom Metazoa; phylum Chordata; class Mammalia; order Rodentia; family Capromyidae; genus Capromys; species Capromys pilorides. The sequence goes on from PVKN010039741.1 coordinate 3,093, forward strand.
AGTCGCCTGGCTCCCTCCTCCTCGGCTTTCCAGGGGCAGCTGAAATACCATTTCCTCCTAGAAGCTTTCCTTGAGAGCCTCCTACTGACTCCACCAGTCCCCTAACCATATTCCTAAGTCACGGGATGAGGATGTCAACAAATCTCAATTCACAGGATTTCTCCCTCCCTCAGGATTCTAAGCTAGCACTACCCAGTTAACTATTGAGTAGCAGAGGGTGCTGATCCATCCAAGATAACCAAGAGTGAATGACAGCAAGCAGGTGCAGCCCGCCTGGCTCCACGCCCCCATTTGCACCTTGGCCACATAGCTGACTGTGCTTGTGCACAACCACGAGTCATTAATCGTTGCCGTCTTTTTAGGTGTACAAGTCGGAGGAGGAAATGAAGCTCATTATGCAGGAAATGGTGTTCTATCACTAATGAGACATTGTATTTATACAACCTCTTCTTCTTTTGTATTATTTTAGAAATGTCCAATGCACCTGATGGAGATCACTATCTTAGTTTTGCTGTTCTTGTTGTTGCTGTTGTTATTGATCTTTCTTTCTTGCTTGCTTGCTTTGGAACAGGGTCTCTGCTGTGCACCTTGGACTCATAGTAATCCTCCTGTCTCCACCTCCCCAGCACTGGGATGACAGGTGTGCACTACCATGCCTAGTTTTGGTGGCCGGCATGGGAAGGGATACTGGGGATTGAGCCCAGGTCCTTGCGCTAAGTGCCAGGCAGGCACTTAGACCGCTGAGCTATCTCACCAGCCCCAACTATCTTAGTTTTAACAGCACTGGGAAATGCTCAAGCTATCATCATTTCATTTTTTATTTTTATTTTTCATCTTCCCTTAGAAGGTGGCAGCCTCCATTATCACTTGTTTTATTTCTACAAAGCAAGAACCAACAAATCCATTCGGGGAGCAACTAGCTGTCTGGCCCAATATGAACAAAACTTCGAGTACTATTTATCTGAATAGAATGTGAAACCTTCCCTGTTGTCAATCTAAGTCACTGAATAACTGTTAAATCCCCCCTTCATCAGGGACTACCTCTAAAATTTAGAGGTAGAAGACACAAAGGAAAGGTAAAGTAAATCCCCAGATCTCAGAATGGATGTGTGACAAATCTTCAAAAAGAACAAAGGTATGAGTTTAATCTTTGCTGTGTCATGGATAGCTGCAGATACATTTTATAAGCTTCTTTGTTCCATTTAATGATTAGAACAAATTTTGTACCTTAAATATTAAAAACACGCATGTCCAAATTCTAATCTTCTCAGCACTGAATCTTGTCTTTGCTTATAATGATCACAAATGTAATGCTCATCCCATCTCTGTCTGCTGGAAGAATGAGCTGTTTTATTACATAGTGGATTGCACATTAATATTCCTTGGAGCCCTACAATGTCTTCCAAGCTTCCCCTTGAGCCATATTTCTGAATATCCCCAAGGAACCCTCAAGGAAACTGAAGATATTTGAAGCTTACAGGACATACAAATGTGATTTTATTCATCAATAAAATTTTATTCAAATGGGTATAAATTTTAAAAACTACTATATAGGGCAAAAAGTAAAAAGAGAAAGAACAAAAGACCCAAAGTCACAGCTGACTGCCTCCAGTATTACAGCATTTCAGGCTGGGTAAGTCTCTGTTGAAGCCACAGGACGGGACAGCAATATTTTGTTAATGACTTCTCTATAATTAATAGGCTGAATAATCTATTCCCTCTAAATTAGTCTTCTTCTGCTCATTTTTATCTTATTTGCTTTGGTAGTATTACTGTATATACACATATTTATGAGTACACATACATGAGTTGAAATCACTCCCCTTATGAGGTCTACAAGCTCAGAAATCTTCATCCGATGGCTTTGGAAATGTGAACTGAAGTGGTCTTTATTTTCAGTAGTGCCCCTTTAGTGTTACAATGCCTTCCATCTAAAATGACTATTGGTAAACAAGTAGACTCTTTAACCACAGCATTGGAAATCAGATAATTTTTAAAGGCAAATAAGCTCCTTTAAAAGAACTGTAGTAGATGCTGGCTACAGGATTCATACTAATACTATTTTGTTTACCTGGGTGTTATGGTTTGTGTATAGGTGTCCCCCACAAAGCCTCATGCAGTCATGGGGCAGCTTCTGGAATTTGTGATTGGTTATTGTGGGTGTGGGTGCTGGACCTGCCCTGAGGCAGGTGATTTACATTTCAGTGTAAGGCAGGAAGAGAAGTTAGCTGCTTGAGCTGCTGCTACTCCTCTCCTCTGCTCTTGCTCTTTGCTGCCATCATGAAAAGTTGTTCTCCGCCTTGTGCCTTGGAGCCAGCTGAGTATGGACTAAAACCTCCAGTAACTGTGAGCTAAATAAACCTTTCCATCTTTCCTTTTGAGTGTTTGTGTATTTGTCCCAGCAATGAGAGAAGAGTAACTGAGACACTGGGCATAGGCATTGTCTTAAAAAAAATCAGGTAACGCCATGTGACTAGTTCTGGCCAATGGAGTGCAGGCAAAAGTCAGTCCATAATGGCAATCATTTCATTCTCATTCCATTTTTTCCCCTCCCCTGTGTGGATGGCAAAAATATTCCCTCAGAGTCCAGAACTCCAAGATGACCAAGTCACAAAACAGCCTCCATCCTTAAGATGCTGCTAGAAAGAAAACTTCATTGGGCAAAGAAGTCCCACAGTGGAAAACTGTTTTGCAACTGACCTGACTTTCAGGGTTGTTACTAACAGCAGCTATCATTAAGTACCTCTGCTTGCACAGTGTATAAATAGGGTAAAACAAAACTGGAGTGTCCCTGAAACACAAACAGAACTGTTTTCTGGTATTTCCTATTTCTTGGGGGATGTCAGCTATATTTGCACCGTTATGGAGACGCTGGATGAGATAGGCTGGCTCCTTCTTCTTTGAACTTGTTGTATCTGAGTATTAGAGGTTTCTTAAGGGGAAAGAGTCTAGACCGGAGCATCCCTGATGACAAATTACCCACACTTTGTACATGGACACCTACATGTTGCCTCCCCAGAGTCCTCTTCAGATGCAATTGAATTAATTTGGGTATCTCTACACAGCTCCTTACTTAGCTGATATTATTTTAAATTCAATACTTTAAGTGCTTGAGGTAGTAAATGCTGATTTGTATAGGTGTCCAATATACTAGGCCATAGCACCCTGCAACTAAGTCAAGTATATGGATCATAAATGTGGAGCTTCTAGTTCTAATATTTATGTCTGCAGTTGGTATGGTTTGAGGTTAATGGTTCTTACATATACTAAAATAAGCAATATCATTCAGGCTCATAAAATTTGCATGTTGATGCTGCAAAACTATCTTTTTTAACATAAAAAATTCACACATGTACATATAAGCCATCTGCTAAAACTTTATTGATAAAACCAGTAGCAGCAGTTTTACAAAATTGGAATGATTTTCAGTTTTGAACGATCATGAATTCAGCTGCAGCAGACATTCTGTACAAACTCAAGTTACTGCTTTTCTGTTTTGGTTTTAAACAAAAAGCAATTAGAATTTATCCTCATGCATTTAAATATCTAATACAGAAGTAGTTTTTAGATTGCATAAAATATGCTTTTCAACATCACTGTGAGACTGAACATCTGTCCTAAGCATTATTCGTACAGGACACACAGTGTAATTCTTCTAATCATGAATTGATTCTCTAATACAGGTAAACAATTTTATATTTTCCAACATATTTTCAAAGGGTGTGTTTAACAGAAGTACAGACATTAAGTGTTTCAGTAGTTTCCCCAGGTAAAACTCTAGACAACAATAGCACAGTAATGTATTAAAACCATTGTCATGAAATCCTAAATATCACAAAAGGCAGAAAGCCTTTCTAGCTTTTAAATTTAACAGTTTAACAATGTCCAACGTCATGATCTTAAACACCAACTATTCACAAGTAGAAGTGAATTCAGGGAAAGATGAGTCTTTACATTCTATAGTTGTCTGTTCTAACAGCCTCAAATACATTCATGCTTCTTCAATGGAAGAAACCAAAGTCAACACAGTCACATGAGAAACAGAACCACTACATGGATGTTTGAAAGATCTTTCAGAAGATTTAAATGGAAGATCCAACTTTGTGGGGATAAAATACTCTCTGCCCTTCTCTTGCCCCTCTGGACCACCTACGGAGTCCCTCCAGGAAAACTGAAGAGAACAGAATACAACAGCTCTCAGGTCTAAAGATACCTATGAAGAACTGGAAGAGGTTCGAGATGACTCTACCTTGTAACAGGTCTGGCTTTTAACAATCAACTTGCCAAAGGATCCTTCTATTCTTTGAACTCTAAAAGACCCAATTTCATATTAAATTATGTTTTATTAAACTCTCCCCTGTAAAACACATAATACTATTGACCACTACTGACAAACACCAGAGACTCGGGCAATGTAGTACATTAAGACAGAGTACTAAAGTAAACACGAAATAGATGAAGTACATGTGCACAGTGTTAATACATCTGCAGCTCCAGCTGTCAGTAGAATAGTAATAAAAACCACACTCTCTGCTCAGAACAGTGTGTTCCATGTAGGGTAAAACCTCCCGAAAATCTCTTAAAATAGTTACATATGTTCAAAATGAATGAATCATTCACATTTACACTTTTTCATGCAAGTTCTTCAAGGACACCCATCAAAAGTTGAGATATAAAAGAAAACCAATAAAATATTTTAAAACAACAGGGCCACACAGAGTATGCATATGGTGAAACATAAATGTGTGAACGTGGACAACTGTTTCAGATGCTATATGAAGACATACACAGAGAGAATCAGATTTATCTCGAACTGTGAACACAATTAAACTCTTGCTATGAAATCTTAGATGTATCTTAACATGAATTTTTTAGTCTCTACTTTTCCTAGGTGATAACAAAAGTATATTTAGAAAGAATATTATTCTATGGGCAAAGAAAATCACTTGCGAGGTGAGAGATGGTCCATACTTTCAAAGAAAATGATAATGTAGATTGAAGGTCCTTTTTCCATGAGGAAAGCACATGTGCTGGTTTCAAATCTCATTTTATGGAGGAGGAATAAAAGGTATTCAATTTAATACTTTCTTTGTACTTGAATTTAACTGCTCTAAAGAAAGTGGTCCTTCATTTCAAATATTGGCCATTCACTTGAAAAGATGAATCTATTTTTTGGTGTACCCAGTGATTCCACAACCAAAAGAGAACAAAATACTTGTTTTTAAATTTTCCCAAAGGCAGAATGACTAAAGACCATTTCAACTATAGCTGGTAGTCAGACAAATTACTGGCAGAGATTTCAAGGTGTCAATTACTTTGATATAGCAATATAAAAAATGGATCTGACCTTAATATAAAAATAAAACAGCTTACAGACTCCAAAAACTCTGCAAGTCTTTGAAAATCTGAAGAATGTTTTTCCATCTATTCCCTAGTCACATAAATGGACTTTGTCCACACTGAGGACTCAGTATTTATTATATTAATGAGAAAAAATCAATGAATCTGAATCCCACAGCAACATAGTAAAAATAGGTAGGATGAAGGTAACTCCTGTGTGTTAGATGAAATGAAAGCTTGCTAAACACATTTGTCATTCCAAAGCTCACTAGTGGGAGAGTTGGTACCAAAATACAAGCTGCACTAATTTCTACCCTATATTCTTTGCCTAAGCATACCTTCAGCTCTCTTAAAGGCCTGGTCTCGCACGTTGCCCCACAAAGCAAAGAACAGTCAGTACGCATAGACATTCTCTCAAAGTACTCACCATACATTTCCCAAGCAGGTGTCATTTGCCCAGGGTGATCGTTAATACCATTTCTTCAGCATCCGTCTACCTGCTCATTCAGCCTATGCATTATCATGAATTGTCCTATCATTTAGAATTCAGAGCTGCTATGGTACTGATAAGTATTTACATGAATTTTTAGGGTTGACAGTAGTAGGGCATAATTGTAAAACTTCCTGTCTCTTGGGAAAAGTGATTAAGGTAAAAATCATATAAAGTGGTAACAGGAGGTTGTTTTGTTTCCTGAGTCAGTAACAACATAATTATCACTTTTTGTCAACATATATTTAAGTTACTGCTCAACAAAAGAAAGCACAACAGAGTTGTTAAATTTGATACAGGATCTACATAGCCTTCAGAGCTCTCTTTGTTTAGATTCCAATGGAGTGGGAAAAAAGGCTCAGATTGGTTAGCATAATTCATGAAGAAATGTGGTATTTTTCATAAGACTTCTCTCCAGATCTAAAGTAGGTTTCATATCATCTACATGGAACTGATTTGAATTTGGCAGTCGATACATGATATTTGATGAACTGCATGAAGTAATGCATTTATTTTTTTTCCTGAGACATCTACATTAAAATTTATATAGTAAATGACACTGGAAATAAAAATAAACAGGTCATAAACTGTGATAGATCCAGACAATTGAAAATTATGCAACACTAAAGTGAGCTTATTGAGGTGTCAAAAGACATGAAAACTTGAATGCACCTTAGTAAGTACAGGAAGTCAATCTGAACTATCTATAGGCTGTGCTATGTGATTCCAATCATAAAATACTGAGGAAGTAGAGAGTTTATTTGGACAGTAGAAGACCAGTGATTGATTGGGATTTGGGGTGGAGGGAATGGACAGCACTGATGATTTTAGGGCAGTGAAAATATTCTGTATGATACTACAGTAATGAGTATCTTTCATTACATAATCTTCAAAACCCATAGAACAGCTACATGAGATAGCACACGCCTGTAATCTTAGAAGCTCAGGAGACTGAGGCAGTAGGATCGGAGGTTTAAGGTCAGCCTGGGCAACGTAGCAAGATTTTGTCTCAATATAAAAATATATTGATAAAGGGCTGGCAGTGTAGCTCAGGGCTCAGCACTGGGTTCCATCCACACACGTCACTGAGACTGCACTTTGATGTAAAAGCCCATTTTGAGTAATGATGTCAGTACAGATTTGCTGATGGTAAAGACTGTAAATCTGTGGTTGAGAAGAGACTGGTAGTAAAACAAAGGTGTATGTGAGTGAGGACCTGGGTCTACAGGGGCCCTCTGTGTTTTCTGTTCCATTAGCCATGAACCTAAAAGTACACTAAAAACTAAAGTTGATCCATTTCAAAATATAGATTATAAAACCACTTACCTGAAAGCATAGGTCAAACCTTATTCCAACACACATAACAGAAATTTCTGTCTCACTAGAGTATATAAATACTAACTCCTTACTCACAAAATTTTAAATAATCTACACTAAAGTGAAATTTTAAGATTCTGGGAAAGATTCTGCATTTCATAATCCTAAGGTCTAATGTGCGGCTGCCTTATTATGGTGGTGGAAGAAAAGACTGTAGAGTCATCCATTAACACAGACTGTCATGGTTTTCGCAGCAAACTTAAAGCCGTGATCTTTGTTGACAGCCACAAGGAATTAACAGACAGTCTGTGAAAGAAATGCAGCTCAAGAATGGGAGACGATCTCTGATAAAACAAAACAAAAGGGGGATATAAATAAAGGACTGTTCTGGTGTGTGTGTGTGTGTGTGTGTGTGTGTGTGTGTGTATATATATATATATATATATATATATAATAGATAGGAAAGATACACAGCTACTTTCTCTTAGTTCAATAAGAAGAAAGCTTTGTGCTAATGCTAGACAAAATATCATGTCTTCATCTTGTCCTCTGAATAACTACTATGAACACAACAATATACAATGTATTAATTATTG
>PVKN010039742.1:0-10842 GCA_004027915.1 Capromys pilorides
TTGAGGTGATCGTCACAATAACGCCACTCACTGCAGTGGATCCGGTTGAGCTGCTCCAGGTTGTCCTTTCGCTTCTTCATGTTGCTCAGGGTCAGGCTGATGACCTCCGCATAGGTCAAGGTGGATTCAGTGATTCCCAAGGTCAAGGAGAACCCCTGCATGCGTGGGCTGTGCAGATCCTGGCTTATTCGCAGCCTAAGCTCAGTGTGGGGTTGGGGAATGACGGTGGGTAGGGGGGCAGTGCCCATCTTTCTGGGGCTTTTAGGTGTGAGTTCTGGATTCAGAGCAGGTGACAGCCCCTGTTGTCTGGCCATGGCCTGCGCGGCAAGGACAATGCTGTCCTCTTCCAGCCTGGAACACAGCCTTCTCCCTCTGCACCTGCAGCTGGGAGGCAGCTGGGAGGCAGCACCCCACTGTCACCCAGTGAACAGGAAGGGACCCAGCTCTCCTCTGCTTCAGAAGCTCCATCTCAGGCCTGCACGTGGAAGAAGCTTCTCTCTGTTCCACCCCACCTCCACTCTTCCCTAAAGCTTAGAATCTAAGCTGCAGTTGTTACCAGCTGTGGGAGCTCAGACAAGGCCTCCATCAGCCTCTGTGTCTCCATTTCCTTATCTATGGAATAGGGACAAGCCCAGTGTGGTCCTGTACACCTGTAATCCCAGCACGGGGCAAGCTGAGGCAGGAGCATCACTGTGAGTTTGAACCAGCTTCAACGATATCATGAGTTTAAGGCCTGTCTCAATAAACAAACAAAAAAACAAACAACAAGGATATGGGATGACCTTGGTCCTTTCTCTCCTGGTTATCAACACATCCTGGCCGTGCTGGTACAGCCTGGAGTAGCTGTGAAGGAAGTACAAAACCAGAGGGCTCTTCCCATAAATGTTGAAGAGGTTTGAGGTCAGCGGAGGGTTTCTGCCTACTGGGTGAGACTGACAAAGAAAGAAAGGAACAGAGGGCATTGCCACGTTATACAGCACGTGAAACTGAAGGCACCCCTAGAAACTTAGACACCCATGTCTTTTGTCCACTAACTCAGTTTTAAGGACGCACCTAAGAAAAAGATCAAAATAAAGAAAAAGTTAGGCACAAGGATGTCTCTTATAGAATGCTTACTAAATGTGGGAAAAGATTGTGAATGAGTTAATATCCAAGGAAAAGATGCTGATATCTTTACCCAAAAGACTAAGAGACCACTATTAAGGTGGTTTTAGGGCTGGGAGATAGCTTTGAGTCAGCACTTGCCTAGCACGTGTGAGCTCCTAGGTTCAATCCCCAGTACAGAATAAAAAAAAAGTTTATGGACAGGAAGATAGCTCAGCAGCTTAGTGCCTGCCTGGCAAGCACAAGGTCCCGAGTTTGATCTCCAGTACCACACACACATACACAAAAGTTTATAGAGCATTAATAGCTTTAAAAATGTTTCAGGTAAAAATTGAGGTGCCAGGTGTGGTATATTTGTAGCACATATCTATAATCCCAGGACTAGGGAGGCTGAGACAGGAGGATTTCCACAAACTCAAGGCCAGTCTGGGCTATAGAGTGAGTTCAAAGCCAGCCTATACTACAAAGCAAGACCCTGTTTCAAAACAAACAAAAAAGACCAAAGAGCCTGGAAAGACATTTATTAGAATGTTAACAATTCACATAGCAAATATTTGCTGAGCATCATAAGTGTACATTGTTTTAGGCACTGGGAATTCAGCAGAGAACAAGATAATCCCAAGTGAACAATAAATAAATCAATAGCTGAAGAATAACAGGATGCCATGTGCAGTAACCAGCACTGAGGTGGGCCTGGGGGATGGGTGGAAGAGAGGAGAGGACTGTGTTCTGGGGAGTTCGTGGAAGGCCACTTTGCCTTGGGAGGTGACAGCCCAGTAGGTCCAATGGCATGAGTCATGGGAATTCTGGAGAGAGGAGACAATAGGTGCAGAAGACCCTGGGGCAGATGTGAGCTTATGGTGGCCAAGGGACAAAAACCAAGGCTTGTGGGGCTCAGTTGGCACCTGAGAATCAGGAAGAAAGGATGAGGCTGAAGAGGGTGGTTGGAGCTAGGACTATTTTCTAAGAGTAATGGGAACTCCTGGAGGCTTTGAGAAGGGTACCACACAAGCTGATTAAGTTCTCACTGAGCCCTCTTCGGTGGGTGTGTGGAGGAATGACTGTCACTGCTAAGAGTGACAGAGGCACAGCAGTCTGCCACCCTCCCCTCTAACTGCTGGACACGATCATTCAATCACTTCCTTCATGCCAATGCCAAATCCACCAGCCTTGAGAGAGCTACGAACTATAACATTGCTGGGCTGCATTTTTCCCATTTTCTAGAAAGTCAGAAAAGTTAACCTGTACATGCAACGGAGCTGGTGAGAAGCAGCACCAAGATCTGAACCCATGTCTGTCTGTCTGTCCACCATGACCTGGCCCTTCACAAAAGTCCCATGCTGAACTCTATGGAGAAAAGGCAGTGGTAATAGGTGTGCAGAAATGGAGAATGTTCAAAATCACTCCAATCCTTGACACTTGGCCCCAATTCCAGGCCCGACTCCTCTGTTAGCTGGTGCTAGTGGAAGACCTCAAGCCATTTCAGAATCCTAAGGATGCTTCCCACTATCCACAGTGTGAGGTACCCCCAGGGGAAGTGGCCACCTGGTGAGGTTTGTGGGAACAAGATGGGGGGTTGGGGAGAAGAGCAGACACATGCACCTCACCCCTCTCACATGCTGGAGTAAATCCCTAGCAACATCATGACCTAGGGATGATAGCTAGCACTCCTTTCTCTCATATTTAGACTCCTGGGTTTCCAACAGAGATCGTGACACTGGAGAATACCAGATAGAAGGCTCTGGTGCTGTGAGCCCATCTACCCCCAGGAGAATCCTCACGAGACTTCCTGAACATCACCTGAGTTTCCAGTCAGAAACATATCAGTCTTTACCCTGACATCTTTAGAGAATTAGGTTTTATTTTTATTTTTAAAAGTTATTTATTTTAGGGCCGGCGAGATGGTTCAGTGGTCTAAAGCGCCTGCTCTGGAAAGCTCAGGCAACTGCAGGGACTGCGGTTCGATCCCTGGCACCACATGCTGCACCAGCCCCCACCACCAGGGTAGGCTGAGCCAGCCACAAAATAAATAAATAAATAAACAAACAAACACAACAAGCAAACAAACAAACAAATAAATAAATAAATAAATAATTAAAAAAAAAAAAGTTATTCATTTTAGTTAGGGTATGGCTTTGTAGTCCAGGCTGATGTAGAACTTACAACGTAGCCCAGGCTGGACTTGAGTTTGTGGCAATCCTCTGCCTCAGCCTTCTGAGTGCTGGGATTATAGGTATGTGCCACCATACCTGGTTAGAGAGTCAGGATTTTAAATCACCTCTGTTGTTGAATTTCCAGTCATGTGTTCACCTGTTTAGAAAACTTCTCACAGTCTCTTGCTTCTGATATCCTCTTCACTTGCAGCGTAGCTTTCCTGGAGACCAGTGATTCTCCACGATGTTGGCCTGTTAGAGTGATACAGCAACAAAAACAATAACAATAACAATAACAAAGAAAATCATTAGAGTTTGCTAGAAATATGGAAAAGATCATATGGCAGGGCCATGGAGACAGCTCAGTGGTCTAAGCACCTGCCTAGGCAAGCACAAGGGTCTGGGTTCAATCCCCAGTACCCCATGCTGAGCAGGCACTAACCCAGGTGTGCTCAGCCAGCCAGCAAGATAGGGCATGATGGCATATACCTGTAATCCCTACAGTAGGGAGGCTGAAACAGGAGGATCACTACGAGTCTGAGCTGCATAGAGAGACCCTGAACCAAATACATAAAATTAAAAAAAAAAAAAAAAAGATCATATGGCAAATCTCATTTTCCTAAAACCTAGAAGGCATTCATAAAGTACATGGGTATAGTCAGATTATACTAAGACACTAAAAGATGTAGCTTTGATAAATTCATTTGATTTCACTTGCTTTTTAGTCTGATACATACCTGCAAACCATGACTGTCTATTTAGTGATCCATTCATCCATCCAACCATCCAGGCTTTTCTGAGCATCTACTGTGTACTGGGTCCTCACTTGATGCTAGAAGTAGACTATCTTCAATGAAGGACCTCACAGTTTAATGGGGTAAAAAGACATGCAGATCATGTGCTACAATAGCACTGTCTATAGGATATAGTAACAGTCACAGAATAAGGAAGGAGAGCCCTAAAGTCTTTAAAAATACTGAGCAGCAACAGGATGGTGGTTGTGGTTAAGAGAGAAGAAAGTACAAGTCTCACACAGAAGAGCGGTTTTAAAAGTAGGAGAAAGTTAACAGAGAAAATCTAAAGACTAGAGGAGAAATAACTAATGATCTGTAAACAGATAACTAGAAAGGTGGCAGAGTTCTCAACAGTAACAATGGAAAGTTAAAAAAAAAAATGGAACGAAATTACCCAAGCATGGATTGAAAATAATTGTTTATCTAACCTTATATACCCAGCAAAACTATCCTTCAAGAATAAGGATGAAATGAAAGCATTTGAAAAATAGCAAAAAATAAGGGGCTTACCAAGAGTCCTCTGATAAACTACTAAAGAAGACTACATGCATGTGTATTTTTGTCCAGAAAAAGGTCCCATAAGATAGTCTGACCTTCAACAAGATGACCAAACAAACAAAAACTATCTGTAACAATAGTAACAGTATCATCTAATTTGTGTGTTTTAACATAGGATAGAATTTAAAATGATAGATAAAAAAATGCCATTAAGTATGCACGTGGGGGTTGTTGCTTGAAGCTAACTTGGTGTAAGGTCTTTGTTTTGTTCAGAAGAGGGATTTTGTTAAAGTCTTATTTTGCTTTAGATAAAGGCATATGATAAAGCAGTGGCAGTTTCTTAGTCTTGGCACTGCCATTTGGGGCAGATGGCTTTGTTGTGGGGGACTTGTCTTGGGCACTGAAGGACATTTAGCAGTTTTCTTGACTTTTATTAAATCCCAGTTGAACTTCCCTTGAATAGTGACAATGAAAATGCATTCTGAAATCACTAAAGCTCTGTGTGGGGAAAACTGCCCTTGTTTGAGACCCACTGTAATAAAAATTATGAATAGTATATATAATTACTTCCAAAGTAGAGAGACTAGAACAGAGTCAGAAAAACAGAAGCAATGGAACCATCAGGGTTCTGGCTCAAGCTGAGGTGGAACAGACACTTGTTCAGTTTCCTATTGAATGCAGCTAAGATCCTCCTGCCTCAGCCTCCTGAGTACTAGGATTCCAGGCCTATCCCACCATGCCTAGCTATCACAGCTTTCATAAAAAATAATTTTCATATTGACTTCTTTGAGCCTCTATTTTTCCCTTAAGCAAAAGATAATTTACATCTTTTGAAGGTGATATGTGAAGTTACCTACAGTTCTTGCTCTAACCGTGTTTCTGGCTCATGCATTGTCTATGGGGCATCTCTCCCGCCACACAGAGGCCACATGGTGAGCCACTCCTTTCTCTAAGTCTTTCCTACCATGCAAAGCTTTCCCTGTCCTGAGTTAGCCCTGGGCCAGATGCTGGCTGCTCAGAGAAAGCCCTCTGCCCGCAGCTCAAAGGCAGGCAGATCCTAGCACAGGGCCAAACCCATCATCACAAACGTGAAACTCAATTGGCATCAAGAACACTGCTTGGTGCCATGACCCAAGCTAGAACCCAAGGGTGAAGCAAATTATATTCAAGCAAACCCAAGAGTCTAAGACTCTGGAAATAATACCCAAGGCAAAAGCCACTGTACCTTTCATGGTGTTGTGGCTTTGGGAGCTTCTTTCTGAATGCCAGAGGGCAGAGGAGACTCTTCTGTCAGCTGAATGTATGCTAGAAGACTCCAGGGGAGGAGGAAAGGGGAAGAACAGAGTTAGGGATTCCGGCAGTGTCTGAGATGTTTCTTATGATTCTTAGCAATGGACCTGAGAAGGATGATCCAGGAACTCAGCAGAGATTGGGGGATGATGTGGCCATCATGTGGCCTTGGGACAAGCAGATTGGGGAGGCCCAGGCCCTGCTGTCACTCAACAGTGGGTGACCTTGGGCAACTCATCTGACCCAAGTGCTGCCTGGGTTTCCTTAAGGGTCGCTTCAGCTAATGATACAGAGGGAATATCAGCTAGAATTATGTTTAGATGTGCATGACACACACTTGAAATAACAGTGGCTCGAAGGAGGTAGAAGCTGCTCTCCTGCATCAGAGTACAAAGGTAGCAAACCACGTGGTATCACGGCTATACTGAGCACTCAGGGACTGTGATTGCCTTCAGCTCCTGGGTCCATTTTTCCTAAAATAAGACTCTTGTCCTCTGGTCCAGAATAGTGGCCAGAGCTCCAGTCATCATGTTTACTTTCCAGGCAGCAGGTTGGAAAGGACAAAGAGCTGCAGAGGGAAGGTTCCCTGAAACCGCGACAGGGTGTGAACATCCTCTCATTAACTGGCTCTTAGTCATGTGCTATCATAGATGCCAGGGAGGCTAAGACCTATAGTCTTTTCTGACCAGGTACAGAAAAGGGGGGGAGATAGCTAAAAGGGGCTGGGTAGATAGCTGAGGGGCACAAGTGCCTGCCTGGCCAGTGCAAGGTCCTTAGTTCAATCCCTAGTTCCACCAAAAAAAAAAAAAAAAAAAAAGACTCCACTAAAAATGAGAGGTTCTGTTTTCAGAGATGAAGAGATATTGGGGAACAGCTAGTCTATCATGAACAATGTGAGTGAAGAGTGAGGAGTCAGGGAGGGGAACACTGGATTCTTCCATGGAGGGCTTCTGAGGAGAGGAGACAGACACGTTTTCATTCTGTCTTGAAGGACGAGTAGGGGTTTGGCAATGTGAAGCAGATGGCCCATCAAGTGGCAAGTGGCAGATGAGCCGTCCACCAGCCTTAACAAGTGCTTTGCTTTTTTAGAAGTGAGATGTTTGAATGGGCAGGAGAAAGCCCAAAGCACTATGCCAGACAGCTGGTGCTCAACGGCAGATTTTTAAAGCATTGAGGTGATGCTGAGATTTGTTAGAAAAAGGTGCTAGCTTGGTGCTCTGCAAAGCACTGGCCTAGGACAGATTGGTAGCAGAGCTTAGGATAGGGCAATAGGGGAAGGGAAGGCCTCCCGTCTGCTGTCTGCCCCAAGGAGTCCTGCACTGAGAAGAGGCTTTTTTTTTTTTGGTGGTGGTGGTGGTGGTGGCATTACCTAGGCATTGCATCTAGGGCCTTTGAACTGAGCCACTCTTTTTTATTTTTTATTTTGAGACGGGTCTCATTACATCTCAGTTGTCCTGGCTGGGCTGGAGCTTGCGATCTTCCTGCCTCAGCCTCCCACAGTGTTGGGATTATGGGTCTGCAATACTATGCCTGGTTGCTCATGTTTTGACACGGTAAGAAATCATTTTCTTTCTAATCCAGCATCTAGTCTGTCCTTTCACCCACCTGATAATTTGTTCTGCAGCTTCTGGGCACATCTTAAAGTGCACAACTTCAAATATAAAGCATCTCTCTTTTTTTTTTATCTTTTAAAGACAGAGTCTCATTATGTAGTTCAGGCTGGCCTTGAACTCAAGGTAATTCTCCTGCATCAGTCTCCTGAATGTTGGGATTATAGGTGTGCACCACCATATCCAGCTCCTCAGCACATTTCTTTCAACTTCTAGTAGCTGGAGTGGATTCTGTTGTTTGCAACTAAGAATTGCACTGATGAATCCTCCTTAAAGAGACCATGGTCACCATCTTCCTTACACTTCAATGACAGAAAGACTTGAGTCTAACAGAATCTACATAGTTGGTTTTATTCTCTGGGCAAATCCTCAACACCTACACAAGGGGAGGGCAGAGGGCAGACTGCAGAAAGACATTACAACCTGTTGCCATGTATTCCAAATTCTTAGCATGCAGCTGCTACTGAAAAGCATATTTTGAATCCACCCATTGGGCAGAGGGCAGGATAAGTAGGCTCAAGGCACCAGAAGCTCTGTCTCCAACACCGAGTTCAGTCAGCTGACTTCAAGGTACTAGGATTTTTGGTTTTTCTTATTTCTGGGGTAGAAAATCAGAAACTCTTTAGCAGGGCACCTGAAAAAGCTCTCAGAAGATTTTGTGCATTTCAGTATAAAGGGAATATATTTGTCTCAGGTGGTTGTTGCAGGCAGCATCCAGACATGGGATAGTATTTTTTGTTAATGTATTTAGTACAGGGTCCAGGGTCTCACTACACAGGTCAGACCCATAGTGATCCTCCTGTTTTCAGTCTCCCAAGTGCTGGGATTCATGCACGAGCCACTGTGCTCAGTCTCAATCGACATCTCAGCATGTCCCAGAGCAGGGCTGGTGTGGCACACCGGGATGGAACCCTGGTTCCTGCATCTGCAAAAGCAGGCACTTTAATCCCCTGAGTTATGTGGCCAGTCCTGGGTAGTATTTGGATCATGGTCTCTGAGTAACAGCTATCCTTCAGCAGCATCTGTTTCATCTGTGCTGATGTCTACAGACAGCCGTCCTATGCTCAGCACAAGATCAAGAGTTTACCTAGTTCTCATTCACCAGCTGAGCATGGATATGGATGCCTTAATCCCAGCTCTTAGGAAGCCAGGAGGATCATTGCAAATCCAAGCCCAGCCTGTACTACACAGCAAGAGACTGTCTCAGAAAAGAAAAAAGAGAAAGACTTCATAAAATGTGGAACTCTTTGTTGAGGATGGGGGATACACGGGGATACACACACACACACACACACACACACACACACACACACACTACGTCTAGGAGGTCTCCATGCTTCAAGGGCTTCTGAACAATCACACACCCACAGCATAAAACATGCCAGTAACCAGCATCACACAGGGACCAAAGTGTTTCATTGTGAGGATGTGTAGCTGGGTCAGGGGCAGTCTGCACAGGGCAGTGACTGTGGAACTAGAACTGGAGGGACATGGAAGAGCCAGCCCATGCTGCTCCGAGGAACCTGGATGACAGTAAGAGCCAAGAAGAGGTGACAAGGAACACAAAGGCCACCTGGGCATAGGCCTGGAGGGGCCAAGGGGCTGAAGAACTGCTGGCTGGTGGACAGGGAGGAAGTAGATGGGCTGCTGGAGACAGAGGCACTGGCTGGTGCTGTAACGCATTCTGGGTAGGGAAGAGGCTGGATAGGGAAGCTGCTGGAAGATTTAAGCAGGGGTGGCCCTGTCATACACACACATGCAGGTGTAGGTCCGTGTATGTGTGTGTGTGTGTGTGTGTGTGTGTGTGTGTGTGTGTGGCATTTGAGATTGAACCCAGGGCCTTTGGGATTGAACCCAGGGCCTTTGGGCTGAGCTACACCCCTGCCCTTTTACTAATTAATTAATTAGACTTTTGCTAAGTGGATAAGCTGCGTAGGCTGGGATCAGATCCTCCTGCCTCAGTCTCCCACAGTGCTGGGATCTTAGGTACACACTTCCACGTCCGGTTTCTAACACTATCCACTCTATTTCTGTGCCAGGTCCTTCTGGCAGTTGTGTGGAGACTGGGCTGGGGCTCCTAGTAGAGGAAAGGAGTCCAGGAGGCGGCTCACGCAGTCAGCCAGGGGACACACATGCCCAGGGACTGGGAGTCTGGCTCTCCTCACCCTCCTGTGTCTCAGAGCCCTGCTGAGGTCAAGGTGGCAGCTGGTGAGCATGGTGTGAGTTCCAAGAGGCCAGGTTAGAGGAGGATCTGGGGGTCACTGGCCCAAAGCTGGTACAGACACCCTGGGAGAATCTGTAGATAGTGTGGGGAGGAGGACCCAGGAGACGGTGGAGAGGACAACCAGGAGGAAGTGAGACACTAGCGACACAGGACCAGGGAACTCGTGTGCACTGTAGGTGAGAGGCAGATTACTGCAGCCACTGTGGGGACAGTACGGCAGGTCCTCAAGAGATTGAGAAGAGCTGCAGCGTGCCATGATGGACAGATAAGGAAAATACAATTATTACACAACGGAGTATTAGGGGGCCGTAAAGAACAATGAAACCTTGCTGTTGGCAATAACATAGGGGTAACCAGAGGTCCCTCATTATATTAAGTGAAATAAGGCAGACACCCAATGCCAAGGCAAACATGCAGACCAGAGGGCCCGCCCGCACATGAGGCGGAAGGGAGGCAGCCCCCGCTCCTGTGGCTGGCAGTGCAGCTCCACGGTGCAGCGCTTGCTCAGCGTGCATGAGTCTGGGCTCCATCCTCAGCACCACACACAATAAAGGAATATGGCACCTCTAAATATGCCATTTTGGCATAAGGATTATTTTGAGTTGAAGGCAATTAAAAGGCACCCAAGGCTGGAAAAGCTCTCTAATATCCCCATCCTGTATGAAAGCAGGCTTGTACTCAGGGTTTGCATGGGAAACAATTTAATAGAGGACACATAATTTATAGGATTATTTTGTAATAGTCACCCAAAGAGTCAAATACAAAAGAGTGCAGGAGATCTGTCCACATACTAGAGAATGCCCAAGGAATCCAGCTGAGGGCCTGGATCCCCCAGCAATGTCCTGCATGAGTCCAGCTGAAGACCTAGAGCCCATGACAGCACCCTCCACAAGTCCAACTGGAAGCCTAGAGCCCAGGTCAATGTCTCATGCAAGTCTATACCAAGGACCTGCTCTGGGAAGGCCCAAAGCTCAGTGTGGAAGCTACAAAGTCTGCATGAGCAGCCTCAAGGGTCTGCGCTGGAGCCGGGAAGGAATGCTCATAGTAAGAACCAGAGCTCCCTCCCACCCCCAAATACCACAGCCATCCTCAGTGACACTGAGGTCCCAAGCTCCTCTGATGATGAGAACTGCCAAGTTCATATCAGGAAAGCCAGCACGACCAGCTCC